>BMAW01017735.1:0-27027 GCA_019974015.1 Nephila pilipes | reverse complement strand
ACTATCGAAAATGCGGAGAAACAGATTTCCAATTCTGGTTTCGAGAATACAACCAAAAGTTTCTGTATTCAAAAGCCTTTACAATTGCCACAGGTTTCTCGTGCAATAGATATTAAAATGAGAAGAGAATGTAAAACAACACTGAAATCAACTTACCATGCTATTAGAAGAATTTCCTACTTTCAATGTGTTTGAAGAACGAATTTCAATTCTTCAATTCGTTGATTTCGAACAGTAAAATTTCGCCAATATAAAGCCAGAGGACTTACTTAGAAAACGTTCACCGATTTCTTTTAAAAAAGTAATTTGGCACATGCACTACTAATATAGTTTTTGAACAAATTCTAAAAAAATTTGACGTTTCATGTGCGACCTATTCTATTTTTCGTCTGGTAAGTTCATTCTATAAAAGCAAGCCTACCATGACTGATAGACCATGGAAAATGATTGAAGAGGAATGACAATCAAACCCCCTCGAATTGTTACGAAACCCTTCATAGTGAAAAGCACGAAGCAGACTTGTGGTCCTGATACTTGATTAAAGATTGACCAATTAAGAAAATTAGTCTTAGCATCTTAAACATTAAAAGTTAAAAAACGAATTCGTTCTAAAAACAAGTAAACTCTATCTGTATTCAGTACTTTTTTACATCATCAATTAATTATACTAAGAAAATGATAGAAATAACTTTCAACTTGTTTGTGAAGCTTATAAAAGAAAAACCAGTAATTTTTTTAATCAGAAAGATAAACAAATTACTGCATTTTTTCATTACGTTTAATCTAATTTCATAATTGAAAACAGCAATGAATATTTTCATCGAAGAATCCGTTTCTTGTATTTTATATATATTTAATTCTTTTATGATTCAAATCAACTTTTTTCAAAGAAAATGCGGAAGAAAATGTCGGTCGTCACTTTGTTTGTCCTCTGATTTAATTTATAGGACTTTTATTAGTTATTCGTTTACAAATGCATTTGAGATAAGCTTTCAGAATGCTCGAAAAAATTCGCAATTTATAACTTAAAGTTCTCATTTTCATTATGGATGTGAATCATCTTGTCTGTATTTCTGAAATAGAAGGTAGTTCTTTAATTAATTTGGCTGTTTTTATACAGTCAGTTTTTAAAATACTAAAACTGGGTTTTACTTACTCGAAGCTGTTACATAGTTATATTTCTAATATATCTGCTATATTTATGTAAGAGTAAAACATCTCAATGTAAACTGTGATACAATAATATCGTTAGAGGGTTAAAATAGCTGCTTCTAGTCCGACGTTAATGAAACCAAACCAAAACAATTTGCTATAAAGTTTGTTTTTGTCTCTCTTTTTTCCATTTAATTTCTAGAATGGGAAATTCAATAACTTGGACATACTTATAGTTGCATGTTGAGGAGGAAAATACATGTACATGGTGCTAAGCTTTTTAACTTAACCAAATCGGGAATTTTTGTATTAAAACCTTTTTCTGTGTTTCACTTGGTGTGTGTGCGCCATCAAATTTTCGATTGTTAATTTAACCAACTTCTCATCAAGCTAGAGCTCTGAAACTTTGGGAATCGTTCGTACTTGCATAACAATGCAATATTTAGACATTTGCGGCAAATTTTAACTATTATATATTTTTTTAAATAATGCAGTTTAGCCCAACCACTTGGCGCGGTTTCAAAAATTGTCAAACTTGGCGATTTTTTTTTTGGCTGAACGTTAAGTCGGCGAAGCGGACCAGGGTAGCCACATTTGGCAAAATACCGCCAAATAATTCCTGTCTCCAAGAGTGGTTTTACTAAACCATTTAATTTACTGGATGAATTAATTTTAGTTAGTTTTAACGTTTTTATGTATTTCACTTGGTGTGTGTGTATCAGTGCGTCATCAAATTTTCTGTCATTAATTTAACCAAATTCCCATCAAGCTAGAGCTCTGAAATTTTGGTAATTGTTCTTACTTGTCTGACAATGCAATATTTAGACATTTGCGACGATTTTTAACTAATATTTCAATAATTTTTTTAATAAACTTTGCTACCATATAAAAACGTTGTTTTTAAAAACTTTTTTTTTATCCTGAATTATTTTTACTTAAGTTTGCATCGTTCAAATGGCAACAAGTATTGTCTTAATTATTTATCGTTCTCTAAAAAAGTAAATGACGCTGATCGCAAGAAGAACGACTCGGAATATGTGAGCAAAAATATTTCATTATTTAATTCTATTACTCAAATTTACTCACTAATGATTATTTGTTTGTTGCTAATATATCTTGAATGTCATTAACGAATTTGTATTATTTTGAGTAAGCTGCGCTTCTTAATTTGAAATGGCCTATAAAAGTTTATTCACATCACTCTGATGAAAATTTATGAGCAAGTTTAATATGTGATTGGAATACGGAGCAAGTATTTTTTGATGATTACTTTGATGCTCAAATATCAAGAAAAATTCATTTTGAAGAAACTTAACTTACACAACGCAATAACTTTTAATAGAATCAGTAGTTGAGAAAGATTTCGAACTTGCAAATCTCCATACTTATGAAACTAAAATAGACTTATATTTTACCATACTCTACTTTTCCATCAAATGCAGAATTCAAACCTTATTCTTCGTGAAACCGCTATGACTTTTAAAATGACTAAATGTCCAAAAGGTTCTTACGATTTTGATAGAAATAATACCTTTTAAGAATAGAGAAAAAATATTGGCTACGGATATTTTAGCTTAGAAATTACCATGAATGGCAAAATCAGCCACCCTAGATGCTTTTCCAATCTAGAAACCTCCATATCATGCCGCCAAGTCTGAAATCCAATCCGATTCAAAACAATATAACACTGCTGTTGGTCATTTAAGGAGTGTTTTGACTACTAATAATATTACAGATACGGAAAAATTAACATTGTTTTGATGTGAACTATTGTCGATTTTTGAAGACTACGAATTGGATGTAATATTCAATAACATTGTATTTTAAGTGTTAGAAAATAAACTTCCACATGATATTTTTTGGAAGAAATTTTACCATCGTTAGCGTATATCTTTATAGATTTAAAAAAATTCATTTTTCAAAACATTCTGGAACTCATGCTACAATTTAGTCAAGATTGCTCTTGTTAAATATTCGTTTACCGTTGAGTCACGTCCCGTTAAGTAGCCCATACAACCAATTATTTCTGCCTTATTTTTCTGATCATTTGAAAAAAGTGGAATCTTTTTGGATAAAATGAACTGTTTAAAGCTCATGTCTGCGGATACACAGATATCCAGTTGATTATTGCCCAAACTATCAATAGTCGTGTCGAATTAGTTATATGGATTTCGAAAAATAGATGACAGTACATTCCAGCATATAAATACTGACTGAATATTTCTCCAATGCAAGATTACCCCAGAGTTTTGAATACTTCACAAATCCTGACTACTGATATAAGTGGATTCGGCAAGGAAAACATACAGACCCGCCATCTAAACTAGAGACTTCCTGTGACACCGATCGAAATGCTCCGAATAACACTCAAAACAACATGGCAATGTGTATCAATTACAATATTGGCTGGAAAAATAATCTTCTCTAAATATCATTGAGAAAGCCTTTTATATAATGGCAAGAAGAAACATTCCTCCTTAGAAAGAGTGAATGTAGCAGCCTCCAATCATGCAAGTCGAAAGTAGCAACGTTAGAATATAAAGCGCCTAATAATTGATTCGGTGTGGAATTCTTTTGTGGATCAGATGGGTGTCTGCTGACCTGTAGATAGGCAGCTCAAATCTGATCAAAAACTATAGAATTCAACTTATGCATTGAAATTACACTCATTAAAAATAAAAAAGTCTTTCTTTACATAACCTTCTTCTCCCTCGAATCATTAAATTATTAATGTATTAAATTTTTATATGCACTATTTTTGTTTATTTAAGCTTTATAGCGGCTGTCTAATTGTACCATAGGAAGGAAAAGAAGTAATTCTTAGAAAATTCTGAGCCTAGTTTAGGTAAGCACTAAGAGAGTGTAAACTAGATAAAGAAGCGATCCTAATATTGCTGACCGATTGATTAACGTCGCACTTATAAGCAACACGAGAGCTATAGGCAATTGACCTCGTCATTTTGAACCTCGCTCAAGTGACGAGAACGACATTTGGGTTAGACTAATGTCCCTTTCCAAACTTCCATGCCACACTAACGGGAAGATTAGTATCCTCGATAGATTTAACGAGCATCATCCCTAAGACGTATCGGATTATTTGTGGAATCGAACCCACGACTCCATGAAACAATGCTAAGGACAAGTTGCGACCAATTTCCTTCTACACAAACGTGGTGACAACATAGCAATTATGCCTATAAACCGTGATGGTTGTATTGTCTACATTAATTCATGTAAAAATAACAGAGAAACTAAAAACAAAATTGTTGATTACTTTCGAGAAAGCAAAGAACAATTTTTGTATCGTAAACAACAAACTGGATAAAACGAAGACTAATTAATTACAGAACTACATTTTTATTCCGAAATGCAAATAAAATTATTCATATTTCTAATAAAAATGAGAACTTTTAGTTTATGTAAACTACGATTTTCTTCGAACAAATAAAAATATTCCGAAAGGTTTCAAAAAGTGCTTTGGTTAAAGAAAAAATAATTAATAAAATCTTAGAAACTAAATCAGAAAGCACACAAAAAATAATAATAGACATTTCCTTCGCGAGTTTTATTAGATAAGAAAGGGTACAATTTGAATCACAAAAGAATAAAATATACATGAAAAACTAGAAATGAAAATTTGGCACAGAATATTCATTGTTATTTTCAATGATGAAATTAAATTAATCGAAGTGAAAAAAATAAGGCCATTTGTTTATCTTTTTAATTAAAAAAGTCACTTATTCTTTTACTGACTGTAACAACCAGTTAAAATATATTTTTTCTTCGTATGCTTCTAATAATTTGCCGTAAAAGTAAACAAAATGTTACATTTCGAATATTATTAATAATTTTAAGTGATATATATCATTCTTTTTTGAAATTAAATATAATTTAATGCATATTTGTGGATGGAGTTTTGATTACATATACGCCACAAATATAGAATTTTACTCCATATTTCTACCAAAATTACATTTAAACCTAGAATTTATATAAGTAGTTAGATTCTAATCTGAATAAAATATACCTTCTTCACTTTAATTCAGAAATTTATCAAGCTTTTGAGAAGGATTAGAATCAAAGGATGTTAACAGAAATGAGATATTTATTTAAAAGTCTGTCGAAATTTTAGATCTAGAATTACATCAAGAATTTATTACTAGTTGCTTTTCAATACGTTTAAAATGTCGGTTATATCTTATTCACTTTAATTCAAAAAGCTATCTAATCTCTGAGAGGATGGAATGTTAAAGAATTGAATAGAAATAAGATATTTATTTATACTTTTGTCAACATCTTGCCAAAGAAGGCATTTAAAATGCAGAAATTAAATGATAAAAAAAGAATAGAAAAAAAAAATGAAGTACACATTTTTACTCAGTTTTATGCCATTGTTTTATCTATTATAAAAATACGAGATATATAATTCCCCAAAATGAAATCTATGCTCCAAATCTTAGTTTATGATATCAGCACTTGCAATGAATGTATGTTAGAAAAAGTAATAAAAATTCTAAATTTCCTTAAGAGTTTGAAACATATCAACTTAATGAATTTTTTTAGAAGTATCTTTGGTACTTATACAGTTTTTACTTTGTACCTCTGGCTTTCAATACAGATGCAGCGAAATAAATCCTATATTGTTTTTTAAAAAAAACATCATTCTTTATTATTACAAAGATTGTAGTCAGCAGGAAACTTTATTGTACACCGATATAGACTGATATGAAAATTACAAAATAAATGTTTCTTTTTCTTGAAAAATATTACATGTATTTCGAGAATGTTATTGAAAAAAATGTCTCAATATAGGTATATACAGGGGGTGGACAAAAATATGGAAACACCTTGTAAAATGCATGTTTGAAAAGAAAGATTGATTTTAATGAAATACGTAGGTGGCGCTGGCGTTTTTGACTACTAACGCCACCTATACAACTTCGTAAATGTGCTAAACAGTTAGGTTGTTGTCGGAGTACTGTTATGTGAGGTTGTCATTGCATTATGTCAGAGTTAACAGACTTCGAACGTGGGCAAATTGTTGGAGCACGTATGGTAGGTGCTTCCGTAAGCAAGGTAGCCGAGGTGTTTAGTGTTTCAAGAGGTACTGTATCGAAGATTTATTCCGCATATTTGAAAAGCGGAAAAACATCATCTGCTAAATCACAGCGCGGACGAAAGTGTGTGCTGAGTGATCGTGACAGACTATCATTAAGGGCAATTGTGACGAAAAATAAGAAGACCACAGCTGCAAAAGTTACTGCTGAAATGAATGTTGTGTTACAGAACCCTGTGAGTACTAAAACAATTAGAAGGGAGCTTCATAAACAGGGAATTTCTGGCCGTGCTGCAATTGAGAAGCCACTCATCAGTGATGCTAATGCCCGTAACAGGAAAAGGTGGTGTTTAAGTCATAAAGCCTGGACTATAGGGCAGTGGAAGCGTGTAATATGGTCTGACGAGTCTTCTTTCACATTGTTTCCCACTTCTGGCCGAGTTTACGTCTGGAGAACGCTATCACAAGTCTATAATACAGACTGTTTGTTGCCAAGAGTGAAACATGGCGGGGGTTCTGTTATGGTTTGGGCAGCCATATCGTGGTTCTCTGCTGGCCCCATGATAACTGTGTCAGGGCACATGACTGCCAAGACTTATGTGAACATTTTGGCAGATCAAGTTCATCCCATGGTACAAACTTTGTTCCCCGATGGTGATGGTGTCTTCCAAGACGACAAAGACCCTGTTCACACAGCTCACATTGTCCAGGACTGGTTTTCTGAGCACGAGGAGGATTTGTCCCATCTCCCCTGGCCACCACAGTCACCAGGCCTGAATATTATCGAACCTTTGTGATCTACATTGGAACGGAAAGTGCGTTCTCGTTATCCATCGTTATCTGAACTTGCCACCGTTTTGCAGGAAGATTGGTATAATATTCCCTTGGCACACATACAGGAACTGTATTTATCCATTCCGAGAAGACTGCAAGCTGTTTTGGATGCCAACGGGTTTCCTACACCATATTAAGCAAAGAAACATGTTTTTTAAAAGGTGTTTCCATATTTTTGTCCAACCCCTGTATATAACACATCGATCAATAACTCCCGAGTCTAAAATTGAAAACAATATTTTTTTTGCAAAATTTTTTTTTATTCATCAACATAACACCTTTTGTTAATCACCTTTTAGGGTGATACAATCGTTCCAACGCTTTTCCAAATCTTTTTTTTTCTCCCCCCCCCCCAATTTCTTTTTTCTTTTCTTTTTTTTTTCCGCAAGAAATCTTTTTTGTTGCGAGTAAATAGCGATAAACAGCTTTCTGAATCATCGACTCGTTGCTCCATCGAAAGCAATCGCGGCACCCACTTGGAAAAAACCTTTTTCACTTCACTTCAAAAAACCTTGTTCCTGGTCCGATCGACTTAAAATTTTGACACGTTTCAAGCAAAGATTAGTACTCTAGAAAGACCTGGTTACTGATTTACTACGAGCGCCATCTCTGGGTTAGTCTCGGGAGTTATTGATCGATGTGTTACACACACTGTACTGGTATATATATAACTGTCCATTTAACTTGCAACACCAGGAAGGAATGGTCCGACAAAAGTCAAAATCACATGAAAGGAAGAAAAGGTCAGGCTACGCAAATGATTAGAGTTTCAGCACATTTAGATGACGCAGGAGAGAGAAACGACATCTGAAGCACAGCATAATAGAAAACTTGTGTAGTGGATTTCTCATTCGGAAAGCGCTTTGTAAGTTCGGAATTTGTTCAGAATATCGCGTTATATGCCTGTAAAATAAGAAGAAATGATTACCAGCAAGTGTCGGAATTCGATAGAGGCAGGATCGTTGCCTATCAAAAGTGTAGATTATCGTTCCGTGATATTGCCCGTCGCACTGTTCGAAATCTAACCACTGTCCTGCGAATATGGAATTAATGAGTTGCTGAGGATCATACTGAATGGCATGTAGAATCTCTACACCCTCTCATGATTAACGCCCGAGCGGACAGACATACTTTGAGATTGGATCTGCAAAATCGTACATCACGGATCATTAGTCAGGAAATGGGCATGCTTGCAGCCCACCCAGTATCCACTCGTACGATGCGAATACGTTTGCAGCAGCGTGAACTGTCAGCATGGCGACAATTACTTCGGCATCTCTTGACAATGCAGTGTAGAGAGGGACGGTGACTCTGGTGTGCCGAACGACCATGAACGAGTTTAACAATGTTCCGAGGCTCCGAGGAGACCACTCGTCCCCTGCTTTCATTGGATATTGGCATATGGGCCATGCACCTGGTGTGAGGGTCTGGACAGCCATTGGGTATACGACAAGCACATTTCTAGTTCGGATCGCCTGTTATTTGAAAGCAGATCGGTACATTTTTGACATCTTAACACATCGATCAATAATTCCCGAGTCTAACATTGAAAACAACATTTTTTTTGCAAAATTGTTTTTTATTCATCAATATAACACCTTTTGTTAATCACCTTTTAGGGTGATACAATCGTTCCAACGCTTTTCCAAATCTTTTTTTTTTTCTTCCCCCCCAATTTTTTTTTCTTTTTTTTTTTCGCAAGAAATCTTTTTTGTTGCGAGTAAATAGCGATAAACAGCTTTCTGAATCATCGACTCGTTGCTGTTTTTGTTCCATCGAAAGCAATCGCGGCACCCACTTGGAAAAAACCTTTTTCACTTCACTTCAAAAAACCTTTTTCCTGGTCCGATCGACTTAAAATTTTGACACGTTTCAAGCAAAGGTTAGTACTCTAGAAAGACCTGGTTACTGGTTTACTACGAGCGCCATCTCTGGGTTAGTCTCGGGAGTTATTGATCGATGTGTTACATCCAGTGCATGTGCCCTGCCTTCGAGGCGGCCAAATGCCATCTTCCAACAAGATAAAGCAAGACCACATATTACTCGTCGATTTTTGACTTTCTTCGATTGATATTCGATTGTTGCCCTGGTTAGCACGGTCTCCAGATCTGTCCCCTATTGAGAACATCTGGTCATTTAATTCTGAGAGAATGGCTTGCTCCCTCTTTCGAGGTAATACGGTTGATGAAGTGTGGAAGGGACTTGAAGCAGCATGGAGTAAGTTGCCCGTTTCTGTCATCCTAGCCCAGTTCGACCCCATGTCGAACTCAGAAAGGATCGTTTTATCTGCCAGATGTGGCATCTGTTTCTACTAATTTAGCATCTTTGTAAGCCCCTTAACTACTAGGAAATTTAATGATTCTGTCTTCATGCCATACTGTTTGCGTACAATAAATATCTTTTTTTGTAATTGCTTTCTTTCACGGTAATGCAGTTTTAATGGCCCTCAATATATATATATATATATATATATATATATATATATATAACTCTTGCACGTAATTAGAGAAGCTAAATGTCTAGCTGTATTATCTGTGTAAGTGACACTAACACAAAAACAGTGAAAATCAACAGCAGTTGCCGAAAATAAAATCAAGTTTTAAAAGCTGACATTCTCGTTATATTTTCTTTTTAGTTATTCACATTATTAGTATGTAAATATTTTACAGTAATATTTTCACTACTTTTGCTTCTTTGAAATTTATTAATGCTGTCTTGTTGTGTCATAGGAAGTGAAAGAACCGGATTCAGCAAAATATGAGTGATGGTGAAGTTTGATGGAGCAAGAGCCAGATACCACCATGTTACACCAGACAAGGTGTAACTGGGACCCTGACTTTAGAATGAGTAAGTGATAGTATTCTTAACGGCGCCTAAAATAGATGTGGCCAAATTGCTTCAAACAAAGTCATTGATTGAGTGTAAAATTGGTAAAGCTGTGATCTAGATGTGAGAAAAAATTGGAAAAAAAGGAAAACAATTGGTTGATAAGAAAGGTTTAAAAAGGATAAGTATCGCTAGGATATCCCGGGTGCTAGTCATCCATGTTTACCATAGCCAGTAAACTCCCATGGGAAAGAAAGTTATCTCTAGGGTGTTTCGGGTTCACCAAAGAAAGATAAGTCCCTGAGGTCGTCTGATGTATTCCCCAAGAAATGGTTGCTCTGCTATATCCCCAGACACTGAGTACTCATTTTAGTCACCTTTTTAGACTTGAATCAGCTTTTGTTGTGACATTGGGGTATTCGCGGTTTCTCTTCACTAACCTTAGGGACTTTTAATTGAGATTGATTGCTTTTGCTAAACAACCTTTGCCCAACCAAAAATGAAACGTGATTATGTAAAGCAGGTAGAAATGAAGTGAAGCGGGAGAGTTAGGAAATATATAAACTCCGACTGAAAGTCGCGATAGAGAGGCTGAAGGAGAAGTGAAACTGAAGTTATAGATAAGCGGAAGGAGAAATGGAAAGAGAGGTTGAAATAGAGGGTTAGATTAAAGATTGTTGCAAGAGGTTTGGTTTCTACTGTTTTCAACAGTTGATCCAGAGTCTGAGTTGCAGTCGAGGAAGGATTTGTGGTAAGAGTCTGTCAGATTACTATTGGTGGGTTAAGTTTGTTTGATAGAAATCTTCCCCAGGAGAGCATATATGGTTGTTATATTAAATAGAAGTTAATAAATTCCGTAAATATTGTTCTAGTGTCTCTTTGATTGGTTATTGAGTCTTAGTGTTTAATAATTGAATCTAGTTATGGCACAAGAGGCAGCCCGGGTCGGGCAGGCATCACACTGTGAGACTATCCTTTCACACCCTGTCACCACACGGATGAGGAGTGTAGAGAAGAACGCAAGGATCTACAAGAGTGTGTGACCCTATATTGGTTGGACTATGAAGTAAATTAATTCCAAATAGTGAACTTGCCCATAAACTGTGATACAATGTACTGATCAAGAAGCAAATCTTGGACCTGAATGCAAGTTGGGCAACATCTAAAGTCCCGATTCTACTGTAAACCCTCAATGAAGTAATGAAGATTGCAGCTTCTGTGTGTGGTGTACGGGAAACCTTCGGTTAGTTTAGTGTAAACAAAGTACGTATTTTTACTATATTAAGTGTGCCTTTTCCAGCTTTTGTATGCAAAAGTATTCTCAAAAATAAACAATAAACAAACTCTACTTGCTATTTGAAATTATAATCAATGATAATCTTAAAACTTCACTTGCTAGAGTAATTTCAGCCTTATCATAAAATTGTTACCAATTATAATTCTTTGAATAAAATCATTCGCTTTTTTTAAAATTGCTTAAAAATAGCTTTAGCTTTTTTAGCTTTTTAGCTTAATAGCTTTTTTTTTAAAATAGCTAATTTAAATTTTAAAATATAAAATGTGTTAAAAATTGTTGAATATTAAAATTATAGAGTTCGAATTCAGATTTATAGTTCCTAGTATTATTATGAAATTCAGTTTCTTATAGAGTAGTCAACTCAAGCTCTAGTTGTGACATTGTTTTAGTTTTAGTTATTTTGTTAAATTGATGTGGTTATTCATAGAATCATTGAAATCGGAATCAATTTAGTGCAATTCTAAGAACAACAGAAAATATTTGATATCTGGCGGAACTGGAATGATTCAACATTTATAATAACGATTTACATCAAATATAATATAATAATCTGTTTGAATAAATCGAAATTCAATGAATTGTGTTTTAGTCTAAAATTCCATTTGAATCATATTTCAATTGCGTTAAACGCATATTATTATTCGAATGTAGGATTGTTTCAATACAGCAGTAGTAAAGTTCTAGAACAATTTTATTTTCTTAATAAAGAGTTCAATCTGGACAAATTAGATACCACATTCTATTTTAATGACATCTTGTTTTACTTTATGTCGTAATAGATTTGCCTACCCGATAAATATTTGAGCTTGTTTATGGCATTAGCATTCATATCTATATACCTTTATTTTCTTCTGTCTGAGGTCCGGTTCTGGAGTATTTCCTTCTAGAAAAATGATTTATTCCCCAACTCCGTAATATGAGATGACGCACACATTTAGGGGCATTGAGAGCTTCATCAGCGATTTCTTCCCTCGTGGCGCATTTTTACGGTTTCTTAGAATTTACCGAGAGAAAACCGTCTTCTACTATAAAATAAAATGGACTCGACGTCTGCAATAACTTTAAATCCGGTCAGAGTTCCTAGAAGAAACTTCTCATTCAAGAAATTCCCAAATGCGGCATCAGGAATTTATTTTAGAATAGAACGAATTTTGTGTTCAAACTTTGAAAGAGGGAATGAATCTATGCCAATCTCTGTCTCTCTTCTGTAAAAAAATAATATTTAATATTTCGAGAAAAACGTGAATATGGAATTTGTAATATATTTTGCTATCTGGGTGATAGAATGACTTAATTGAAGAAACGATTGCAAAGAATTAAAGTGATAAAAATATCGAAAGGTGTATGTAATCATGGATTATTTTAGCACATTGCTATGCTTTCTAACCGAATTATTTATACTTGAAGGTGTATATATATATATATATATATATATATATATATATATATATATATATGCATGTATGTGTAAGTATAGATAGATAGATTCGAGACCCTGAACTTGATTTCCTTTCTATGACATAAATATTGCAAGAAATGAGATGAAGTTATATTACTATTTAAAAATTCGAATCTTACACTTTTAAAAAAATTGCAATGGAAGGTATTACGTTTGTTATTTAAAGAACCTTGAAAAGAGTGCGCTAATTTATAGTCCAAATTGTAAACAAGGAGCAGTTAAGGAAATAATGATTCGGCAATCAGTTAGGAAAAAAATAATTGCCAGCAAACAATTTTGTTCCTTTAATAAGGTTCGTATAATCGTTAAAAGTATTGTGTGTCTGTGTGGACAAAACAGTAAGAAACCCTTCCCCAATATTTTTATACCATAAAATTAAAGATAATCTTTCTGGATTAACTGACGAATCAGAGTTCTGTAATAAAAAAATTGCAAAAGAAATCTTAGTTCATAATTTCTAAAAAGAAATAACATTTAAGTTTTATTTTTTTTTCTGCTACAAGGGCACAATTGTGAGATCGAGTGTGACGTTAAAAACACGTGATTTGCAATAATTTTAGGTTATTTGAAAAGCTAAGGAATTTGAGATTATATGAAAGGTATATTCGAAGACAGATATTTAGGTATATAAATTTAAAGCTCTGGACTTTACGCATTTTTATAATATTAATATTACTAGCAAAGAATTGAAGCTAAATTACTGTTTTAAAATACGAATCTTCCACGTTTCCAAATAAATTGCGTTTGAAATTATTATTAAGTTTGTCATTAAAAGAACCTTTTGACAAAGTTAAATAATTTGCAATTCAAATAGTAAACAAGAAATAGTTAAGGAAATATTAATTTAGCCCTCATACAAAGCAGAACTAATTACCAGTTAGCTATTATATTTCTTGACAAAAGGTTAGTATTAGTGCTAGTAGTGTTTGACAAAACTGTGAAAACACGAAAAGTGTTTTGTGTACGGTATAATTAATGTGTGTGTGAATTTATGGAATAAATGACTGATTAGCGTTCCTGAATTTAAAAAAAAGTGCTAAAGGAATTTCAATTCATAAATTGCAAAAGGAAATAATATTTACGATTTAATTTTTGTTTTTCTACAATGGTATAGTTGTGAGAATAAAGCAGAAGCACGTCATTTGCAATAATTTCCAGTCATGTGAAGGGTGAGGAGTTTGAGATTAGTTCAAATGTAAATGTAATTTGTAAGGAGCACATTTCTCCGCACATTTCCTTGCAGTTTAAAAAGCCATTTAATAAGTTTCAAGTAAGCTATTGTGTTTAAGAGCATTTGGAAGAAAAATGTTAGGGTTTCTTTGACAGAAAAGTGATTTTTAAAGATGAAGATTATTCCGTTTCTTTTCTTAACACTCATATGCCGAAATTTTTAGTATACCTAGTTCTTCCAAAACCAATCTAAATGACTTGCGAAATAACTAATATAAAAGTTGTGACATTGGGCTATTCGCGGTTTCTCTTCACTAACCTTGGGGACTTTTAATTAAGATTGATTGCTTTTGCTAAACAACCTTTGCCTAACCAAAAATGAAATGCGATTTTGGTAAAACAAGTAGAAATGAAGTGAAGCGGGAGAGTTAGGAAATATATAAACTCCGACTGAGAGCTGCGATAGACAGGTTGAAGGAGAAGTTGAAAGAGATGGAAAGAGAGGTTGAAGGAGAAGTTGGGATTAAAAATTGAGTGATTTAAGAGATTTAGTTATTCCAGTGTTCAACAATTGTTCCAGAGTCTGAGTTGCAGTCGAGGAAAGCTTAGTGGTAAGAGTCTGTTAGATTATTATTGGTAGATTGAGTTAAGGCAGTTAAACCCTTGCCCGGGAGAGCATTCATAATTGTTGTTATATTAACTAGAAGTTAATAAATTGCGTAATTATTGTTCTAGTGTCTCTTTGATTGACTAATTGAGTCTTAGAGTTATCAATGAGTTTAGCTATGGCACAAGAGGCAGCCCGGAATGGGCAGCCGTTACAAAGTTACTTGATTTTTCTTAGAGATTAATCTTTATTATACTGAAATAAATAATAATTTGCTATTATATTCTCTTAGTTATTGTTATTACATTATTTTGGCTTTTTATAACTCAAAAATGATAACTTTGTTTTGGGTACATTTTCCGCAAACGTAATTTTTACGTCTTCTTTCTTTCTTTTTTTTTTTCATAAAACATTAATTTAACACCATTACGTTTGAAAAGGGCTTTGAGAACATCATTAAATATATTTCTCTTTGCGTAATCCGTTAATTCTAGTGCATCTTTGAAAATATTAGGTCGACCGGAAAGTTCTGCCCATTTATCAAGTGAAAGAAAATAATAAATTTTTTCATACATTTAATAATATTTACTGTACAATATAATTTCTGTCGTTACTAGGATTGGTCAATGCACATTCCAGATGGGTGCCTCGAAGTTCCGAGAGAAAAATTTGCTTAATCCAATCGTCATATGCACATCTCTGTTGGCTCGGTACGAAAACAAACTCATTTTTGATTGGGGGATAACCAGTGATGAAAAATGGATTATTTTGGAATACATCGGCAGGAAAAGAGTATACTTGCGGCATGGACCATCTGTACCCCTCCACCTTTAAATTGTCATAGAGTCTGAAAAAGAGAACGTGGTGCATACGAAGATACATACATTTCGAGCTTTTGAAACCTAACAAAAAACTGAATTCGGATAGATACTGTCTACAAATAGATTATTTAAGCAAAGTATTGAAAGTGAAGAGGCCGGCTATGTTTAATATGAAGCACATGGCATTGCTTCATGATAATGCCAAACCTCATGCTGATTTGTCGATTCGTCAAAAAAGGACAGAGCTAGGCTGGTAATATCTGTCACATCCTCTATACTCTTCAGATCAAACACCCTCTAACTATCCTTTGTTTAGCTCACTTCAAAATTTTTTGAAACGCAAAAATTCAAAACTGAAGCATGCACTAACCTAACACTACAAGAGTTCTACGCCGTTTAAATCAAAGTATAAAAAATGGTATTTACGAATTAACCATCTCGCTAGCAAGAGTAATGACGGAAAATATGCTGTGCAGAAAATATTATTACATGTATTATATTTTTCACTTCACAAATGGGCAGAACTCTATGGTAGATTTGATATTTAAAAGTGGTCATCTTACTACGATGCTATATCGTCTTAATTGTAAAAATATAGTTTTATTTGCAGCTATTTTTAGGAGGTGGGGAGGGCTTTGATAATTTTCATCAGAAAATAAAAGAATTCTAACTATCACTCTTCTGAGAAAATTCATTGATTTGGATTGGTTTTATTAACGTCGCTCTAGAAGCAACACAAGGGCTATTGGGGACGGACCGCGTAATTTTGAGCCTTGGTAAAGTGACGAGGGTGATACTTAAGATGGCACCTTCCTCTCCTACAGCGTACCCTCATCAGCGAGTTCACAGCCATGACTTCTAGAAAAATTGGTATAACTCGCTTTAGAATAAATAGTGTCAGGCGAATTCTGGTTTCTCCCATTACATCAAATTCCGATTCATGCTTGAAAACATCCAACATATATATATATATATATATATATATATATATATATAGGATGTTCACATTTCGAGACGCCTTCCAACACTAGAGGGCACCACGAACTTGTTCTCTACTTTGTGACCTCATTCCAAGGGGCTCATACGAGTACCGGCAGACGCAAGGGCGCGGCAAACATGGGAAGACGTGCGATCTAATAGCTCCTTAATATGTATGCCCAATAGTTCTGTTTTTACTTTGTAAATACTGTACAAAAATTTATTGTTTCATTAAATGTCATCTTTTAAAAATTCGTATATTAATGAATCCAGAAAATCCCTAGGCATCAACAAAACGAGCTATGTACACTGTAGTTAGAATTCTACAGAGTAAAATTTGGCGACCTCGGTCGTGATGGAAAAGTAATTATTCAATTAGTAATCAGCGCGCCTTGCCGTCTCACTGCAACATTACCATCCTGGTAATTTTTTTTAAAAAAATAAATGCACCCTGCATTCCTGGAGCAGTTTAGAAGAGTAAAGTTTTGAAGAAGTGCCCCCTGCGCTTGGAGTTTATGGAAAGAAAAAGTGCCCCCTGCAATTGGTGTTAATGGAAAGAAGGTGCCCCCTGCCCTTGGAGTTCACGATAAATGCATCCCGCATTCCTGAAATCACCGTTGATAAGAAGATTTCATCATCGAAGCGCCCTCCTGGTGAAAAGAATTCTGCATTCTGAATAGCTAAAAGATTATCCTGATTTTTGAAGTGCCTATTTGGATACTCCATAGTGTTGTGTTATTCGTTTTGAATTACAGTCTAGTTATATTTTGTGATAAATTACTGTTAAGTATGCCTTTGAGAGACAGAGAACCGCTAAGAGAATTTTGAGTGTGACCGCGCAAGTGGTATCCCTTTATTGTGAAAAGTTCTTTTTATGAAAAAATGTGTCTATGAATATATTTTTTATAATTTTGGTGTCGCTTATCATAAATTGTTAATTTTCCTTTTTAGATAATATTGGTGTTTTTTACTTTCTAACTTAAAACTAACTCAAAAGTATTATATTTAATTTGTCTGAATATTTTCTCATTCATTCTCCAGTTATGAAAAATTTTAAGAGTAGAAAGCTATTATATCTAACCTTGAGCCGCTGAAAGAGAGGGCTGTCAATTCCTCATTTTATGCTGATCTGTTTTTCTCATCCTTCAAACATTAAACAAGAATTTTTAATCATTGAATAGTTTAAGTACTCTCATTTTTTTCTGTTTATAAAAACGTGTATGTTAATACCTTTTTTTTTGTTTTGTTGATGCAAATATCTTTTTATATAGTGAATACTAGGAATATATGATCCTCTTAATTCATTTGTATCTCTCATTAATCTTTATTTATATACATTTGTTCAGTAATAGTATATGAGTTTATTTTTTTTTCAGTTTAGAGTACATTTGGAATTTTTTGAGTGAAGGAGAAATTGCAGGTGAAAAACTTTTGTTTCATATATTAGAAAAAATAATATCAAGAATTGAAAAGTATTTACTTTATTTTTCTACTGAATGATTTTTTTTATTGAATGTTGAAAATCTTATAAGTACTCTAAATATTGCATATTATCTTTAAGTTTGTGTATATCTCTTGGTTGAGACCGTAAGTCATTGCGAATTTTGCATAAACATTTATTTTAACTTTCGCAGAATCAATTAAGCAAACCCAGCTAAATAGTTTCATTCAACTGAATTAAAAAATACTAGATCAATTTTTTTCAGAATTGCTAATTGTTATAAAAAATTTCAAATTTTATACGCTCAAAATGTCTTATTTATTGAAAAGTTAAGAAAGAGGACTTGCTTAACCTAGCAGCAGAATTAAGTTTAGAAGCAACAGCTGAAATGACCTAACCAATGTTGAAAAATTTAATTATAAATGGCACAGGGTACGACGAGGAAGACACTAAATTGATGAATGATAATATAATCGAAGAAAGGAAAGAAAAGAAAGAAGAGGGGAAAAAAGAACTGGCAGAGAAGAAGAGACAATATGAAGTAGAATTAGAGAAATCAAGAATCGAGGCCCAGAATAATCGAGTCAAGGGACATTGGTAGTAAATACTTGTACACCGAGTGATGAATTGAATGAGTTACTACATAAGTTCTATATGAAAGAAGATATCAGTCTGTATTTGATATTATTTGAGTGCCAAGCTAATATGATGTCCGTACCAAAAGAGTTTTGGATTACACATCTATTGGGTCTACTCCCACAAGAAATAGCGCATTTAATTGCTCGAGATCCTGAAGAAAGGCCGAAAGATTATGATCATGTGAAGCTACTGCTACTCAAAAGATTCAAATTAACTCCTGTGAAGTTTAGGCAGTTGTTGGTCACTCACCAGATAATTGCTGAAAATACATGGCGAGATTTCTACTAAGAAATTCAAACATTCTACAATGGATGGATCGAGGGACTTAACGTCAAAACATTTGACCAGTTGCGAGATCTGATAATAGCAGATCAAATGAAGAAAAGAGCTTTCGTCGAATTTGAAGAGTATCATTTAGACGAATGACCAAGTATCAACTCGCCAGAGGATTTAGCTGAGAAATTCGTGGAATTTGAAGATGCCCGGAAAACATTAAAGTCAAAACCAGGCTTCTCACCATCTTTTTGGAAGCAAGAAGCCAGATTACCGAATAAGTTCGTTAATTTCGAAAGATGTGAAAATCGCCGCTGGAGAACTGAAAATTTCAAACCTCAAAGAAAACACCAAGAGACTCATCCGAGTAAAGATTTTGAAAAACGAATGCTTAGAAAATGTTTCAATTGTCATTCTCTTAACCATTTAAGCTGCAATTGTCTTAAACTCAAGAAAGAGTCGGAACATAAGAGACCATTGAACTCTGAAGTACAAACCTGTTCGGTTATCACGCAGAAAGAGCTACACCTGAAAGATATCACACTTGGTTAAAAAAAACCATTTCCCATCTTATGGATACTGGTAGTTCAGTTAGTCTCATCCGTGAAGACGTAAGTGCAAAGATTGTTGACCAGCAAAAGCTTTCTAAGAAATGTATTGTCCTATCTGGAATAGGTAAATCTCAAGTATTGACGAAAGGTTCTTTTGAACATAACTTCATCATAGATGAAGATAATTATTCCTTAACATGGCATGCTGTGCCAACTGACATCTTAACTTTGAAACTGTCATAGCGCTCCGACATTTTGAAACAAGCCTCTTTAAACTTCACCCAAAATGGAGTTGAATTCCACAAACACGAGGAAAAAACATGGCTGATGCAAGTATCTGAATTACATCTTGAAGATGAGTTAGATTTGAGTCATATCTTCGACTCACAAATAAAAAAATGATTTGACAAGAATAATTTCCTCTTATAAACCTGAGAAGACCGAATCTACAGATGTTTCAATGAGAATAATTTTGAAAGATGATATCCCAGTCTATTAACTAGTTCGTTGTTTGCCATTTGTAGGGAAACAAAAGGTCAACAAACATGTTGAAGAGTGGCTTGAACAAGGAATCATCAGATCTAATTCATCCGAATATGCTAGTCAGTAGTATTAGTGAAGAAGAAAAATGGAGATTCCAGACTTTGTGTCCACTACCGCAAACTAAACTGCAAGTTTGTCTAGGATAGATTTTCACTACCTTTAATAGAGGATGTACTCGATAGACTACAAGATGCAAAAGTGCATACAACCTTGGATTTGAAGAATGGATTTTTCCATGTCGATTTCAATGAGGACTGTCGAAAATTCACTTCATTTATTGTTCCTGACGGACAATATGAATTTAACAAAGTACCATTTGGCTTAAGTACTAGTCCCAGTGTTTTTCAAAGATATGTTTATAATATATTTCGAAATTTGATGAATAAAGGCATAGTAATAATTTACATGGGCGATTATAATAATTCCATCCACAGATGAAGATGAAGGTTTGAGTAGAGTAAGAGTCATTCTGGAAGTTGCATCCAAATACGGTCTTGAAATCCAATTTAAAAAGTGCCAGTTTCTAAAAAGAAAAGTAAATTTCTAGGACATATTATGGAAAATGGTACTATACGTCCTTGACTCACTAAAATGCTCGCTGTAAGAAATTTTCCTAAACCAACAACAGTTAAGCAATTTCAAAGTTTTTTTTAGGCCTGACTGGCTACTTTTGAAAATTTATACCAGAATATTCAAAAATAACAATACCAGAGGGCACCACGAACTTGTTCTCTACTTAGTGACCTCATTCCAAGGGTAGTACCGGCAGACGCAAGGGCGCGACCAACATGGGAAGACGTGCGATCTGATAGCTCATTAATATGTATGCCCAATAGTTCTGTTTTTATATTGCAAATACTGTATGAAAATTTATTGTTTCATTAAATGCCATTTCTTAAAAATTCGTGTGTTAATGAATCCAGAAAAAACCTAGACATCAACAAAACACGAGCCATGTACCCCCTTTTTGTTGATAGGATTCCACACACACACACACACACACACACACACACACACACGTACCTAAATGTACATTTACACAAGTACATTACATAAGACAATACATTTGCGGTAATCCTTTCTTGCGATTCAACATTTGTGAGTTGTACACCTGAATTATTATTTAGGTAGACTTCGGGACTGAAGATCATGTATCACACTTCACTTTTTTATGAAAAAAAACCCCATAAAAATGGCACAAATTACTTATGAAATTTACTTTGGTTTAAGTCTGTACATTTCTGCAGAATTCCTTGCGATAGAGTTCCAAGAAATATAAAAAAATATCTCTAAATAAAATTTATTTATTTTTTACATCCTACTTTTTTAGATTATCAAATTGATTGGTTCTGGTCTAACTATGTATACTATATGAATATCTTGAATAAAAAATGGAGAGAGAGGAAAATAAATTGATAAATATAATCATTTATCTATTTCATTAAAAATCTTTAAATATTATGGAAATTAACTATTTATATAACAGATTTATTTAAAAAAAAATCTAAAATCTAGTCGTTTTGATTCATCTGATAAATTTAGAGTTAAATCAAGATAATCGTACTTACATGGATAAAAATGGATAAGTAAACACAAAAGGCAGTTGGTAATGAATGCATAAGAAAAATAAAAAAAAAATATATATTTCTTAAACTACTTTCAACCTTATTTTAACTTTCGAATGCTATTATTGTATCATAGCTTACATTGAGATGTTTTACATTAACGTAAAAATAACATAGAAGTCAGAATTAAAACTATTGAAACACTTTCAAAAAAGTAAAGCGCAATTTTAGAGTTGTTACAACTGACTGGATCGAATAGACGAATTAATTAAAGTGCTGTCTTCTTTTTCATAAAAACAAACAAGACTATTCCCATCTATAATAAAAGTGAAAACTTTAAAGTATAAATTACGATTTTTTTTCAAATATTCTGAAAGGTTACTCCAAATGCTTTTGTAAACGAATAAATAATAATTAAATTTCTATGAATTAAATCTGAAAGCAAACAAAGTAACGATCAACATTTTCTTTCACGTTTTACTAGATAAAAAGGTAATTTGAATCATGAAGGAATTAAATATATATATAAAATACAAGAAAAGGATTTTTCACTGAAAATATTCATGGTTGTTTTCAATTATGAAATTAGATTAAATGCAATGAAAAAAAAAATGCAGTACTTTGTTTATCTTTCTAATTAAAAAAAAATTACTGGTTTTTTGTAAGCTTCGCAAACCAATTATTTCTTTCATTTTCTTACAATAATTCATTGCTGATGTAAAAAAAATAGTTCCTTTGATGTAATTAATTCTTTTTAAATAATGTTTATTGTTCTAGAAATTAAAGGTTTTTTAAATGCATTAATGTATGAAATTTTGATTTCATACTTTATTCCATATTTGTGCCATAATTATAACATACCATGAAATTTGTAAACAATTACTACTCGTATTAAATGCAAAGAAAGGTTACTTGTGTTGAGGACTAATTCATATCTGGACTTTTAATGATTAAGACTATGACTAACTTTCTAATGACTACGACTGTGACTAAATTTCTAATGACTACGACTATGACTAACTTTCTAACGACTATGACTAACTTTCTAACGATTGTGACTAAATTTCTAATGACTACGACTATAACTAACTTTCTAACGACTATGACTAACTTTCTAACGACTATGATTAACTTTCTAACGACTATGACTAACTTCCTAATGACTATGACTAATTACTATGACTAATTTTCAAATGGTCAATCTTTTAATCGGGTTTCGTGACCACAAGTCTGCTTCGTGCTTTTCGCGCTATGAAGGGTTTTGTAACATTTCGAGGGGTTTGGATTGTCATTCCTATTTAATCACTTTGCGCAGTCTATCTGTCTTGGTGGGTTTGCTTTTAAAGAATGAACTATCTCTCTTTCCCTCTCACCAGACAAAAAGTACAATATTTCATGCATGAAGCGTCAAGACTTTGTAAGAACTTATTGCAAAGGTATACGAGTATATGCAGTGCAAGTGCCAATTTCATTTTTTTTTAAAAAAAAAAAGCAGCAGTCGTTTTTTAAGTACGGCTGATGGTTTTATATTAGCTCAGTTTTATTCTTTGATATCATTGGGATAAAGAATTTAAATTCTTTTTGCGAACACATTGAACGTAAGAAATTCCCGTAATAGTATGGTGAGTTGATTTTAGAATTGTTATACATTCTCTTCTCATTTTTAATTTCTCCGATGATGTGCAACAAAATTGTAAATCCTTTACTGAAACTCTCTTTGAATTCTCGGAACCAGGTTTGGAAACCTATTTCTGAATTTCTATTGGTCGTTGAAAAAGGAGGTAGTTCACTCGTGAATGTAAACTATTGGTCATGATGGAAAAATTTATTTTTGCAGTCCGGAGAAGATGCTTCAATTAATAATTTTTCTTTGGTTGTTGATATGCTGAGGGGAGTGTTCTTATTGGGTACTTTTGAGGGAGAGAAAAGTAGATGGAGTGTAAACAGTATAGGCGAAAGGCCGATTGAGAGATTTTAAAAGAATTTTAGAGAAAAGTAAAAAAAAATAATTAAATTTTTTCAAAGTAAAATTTTAGGAAGAAAAGTTAATTTTAAGGGGGCCGAGATGAGAGTTTACAAGGATTTTTCTAGGTCTTTTAGGATTCAGCTGGGCCATATGGTCTTCTAGATTGATCACATTTTCATTTTCTGCTTATTGTAGAATATTGAAAAAATTAATAGAAAGGTATTTTATGCATTCTTGAATGATTGGGATTTTAATGCAAATTTTGTTGTGTCTAATTTATCATTCAGCTTTTGTAATCGTTCTTAATATGGAATTTTGAGATGTTCCGAGAATATTAATGTTAGACTCTGCAGTATAATCCCACACTAAGATAATATGAAGCACAAAATATATGAGTGTAGAAGCAACTTGTTTTTTTAATCATTTTTGAGTCCCGCCAAATTGAGGGAAATTTTTATATACCATTTTACCATACTTTTCAAACTTTTGTGTGATGTGGCGTTTTCTTATGAGTGTCTTATCTTGAGTTACTCCTGAGGATATTTCATTGTTAGACAACGGGATATCGGTTTGGCAGAGAGGAGGAAGATGAATGAATATCTTTTTTTCTGCTGAATATGACTGCATAATTTTTTTTAAATTTTCTATTTATTAAAAAATGTTTCGAGCAGTGTCATATATTTTTTTAGAGTATAGGTTATGGATTTAGGGATTAGGAAAGTTGCGAGCACAGCCGTGTCATGTGGGTGTCCGTTCAATGTTGTTAAAGTGTATGTAGGTATATCATTAACTATAAGAACAAATATACTGACAGGACTTTTATGTATCTTTTAACAAACATGTTTATAAGTCATAATTGTGATTGGTCACAACAATATTTACCTCAACCTGCGCGGTGGTCAAAATATTGCAAACCGACTGTGTATTTTGTAAATGGAAAATCATGTGTCGAGGTGCGTAGTTCATTGTATTATTTTAATTCATATTAGATGCTACATTCAAACTTTTCCTTTAGGATATCAACCATATAAGGATTCTAAGCGATTATTTTATCAGGCGTAATACTCGACGGACCATGGAGTAAGGCTTATGGCTTGGGATGTTTCAATCGAGTAGCGTGTTCGAATCCGTATTCCCCTGAAAACTAACCGGGTTACGGAGTTGATGCATGTTTAATCTGTCTTGGTTCTTTGCGTGAAAATTAGGAGAGAAGGGAACCAGAACTCATATATCAACCTCGCCTCTTGGTCATGTTCAAAATTACAATATCCTTCATCAGAATAAGGAGCTTTTAAATGCTATGATAATAAAAAAAGTCAATGAATCCAATCTAACTTTTTATGTTTATAAATGTGAAAAACTCCTATCATTCGGGTTAATAGCCTTTGTTACTCTACATTCCATATAAAACAATCAATCATTCTAACTGAAATCAGTTGATATTTCCTCAGAGTGCTTGTGATCCAACAGGAATCAATCAATTTGTATGTGTCCGAGTTTACCAATTACTGTTATAGGAGGACTACTGTTGAAATAATGATTTATAAATTTCGAAATTATTTCATTATAGTTACGCATCTTTCAAAAACCTGAAACATAACATCTATAGAAGACATCACGAAAAATGCCTCGTTTACTTACAGAACAAATCACATTAATTCTACTTTTATAGCAGAAGCACTAGCCACATGCTAAGCGTTAGACGATCTAGCTGATTTACAGACAAATCTGTTAATAATGTCAGTTAACTACTCAATGCTATCGGTACTTAAAATTATTATATCCAATCACCAAAAGCTATTCAAAAATGAACCAGCGAGTTATTCAAACAATCGTATTTTCATAACTAGACGATACTGCTTTGGATTCCGGGATACTCGAAATTTTTTTGGAATGAACAGTTGAATAATCTTGCAAAACTAGTGAGGAATTCCAGTGTCCAGATCAATTGGATTGCACCAGAATATATTAATTATAATATTTTCTGACATTGTATTAAAAGAACCAATGAAATGTTTTATCCGAATATATATTATGAAGTCTCTTAGGAAATATCCCAACTATAGATATCTTGTCCACCTGGTAGACAAAAAGCAAAAGAAAGGAAATACTTATGCAAAATTATCATGACTCCTGTATTTTACTCAAATTCAACCTATATCATAATGCAATGTGTAGTGTCTGCAATCGTATCAATTATTTGGAACATAGTCTTTTGAACAGAAGTAAATAAGCTTCCAATAGAAATTACTTCTGGGATATACTTAAGATAGACTCACTGCGCAGTATTACTTTCAAAGAACTTTTAAACAATGCAGCAGCTGATCAACAAGTTTTCAGAACATTCTTGCAGAAGGTTGAAATACTTTGATGTCTATTCAATTATAAAGAAGATTTGAAGGGGTTAATATCTTTTGTTCCTCTATATCCCATAAAACCAAACAATCAGTCAATCGAAAAGAATAAAATACTACGTAATTACATCTATAACATGGTATAGTATGTATTATTATAGTATGTATTATAGTGTATGTATTATTTTATTTAATACATATTCCAAAGATTTATATTAAGAGAATATTGCGACAAAACAATGTTAGAGTCACAAATCGATGTATGTGTTTTAAGTGAAAAAAAGATAAGTAAGAAGCGTCTCCATTTGCATTGCTTCATTTAAAAAATGAGATAGTTGATAGGATAAATTTTTATATCAAAAGATATCTTATTACGAGCCAGACTAGATAGTTCATAGAAAAGGAGCAGACGTACAGATGCATTGATTTTTAGTTAGCAAAAGTGTCGATAGTAAAGTTTGTATTCTATATAAAATTTCGCAAAGGCTTTATAAAATTGTTATGGGTTTCACGAAGCGAAGTTGTGTCGGAAACTTTTTATAACGGTCTGAGTAAAAGGATGTCGCTATTTTTATACGCATAAAGTTTCTGTTTTGATTGATTTATTTGTGACTTTGGATTTAATCCAATAGTTTTTTTTTCTCTCCGATCAATCAGTTTGTTGTTAGGATTGCATTATGGGAAAAAGTAGTTATGCGGAGGACTTTTCCTTTTTGAGGCAGAGTTTCCTTTGAACAGCAGGTAAAATTTGTGAACTTTAACATTTTACTCATACATGTTGTGCATATAGTCTGAAATAAATAAAATAAGAAAAATATAAAGTTAATTATCATACTTCATTATAAAGGATTAATTTGTATTCTTAAGTAATTCATAAAAGGAGCAAGACATTAAAATTTTTAAAATAGAAGTTATAATAAATGGAAAATAATTCGATATAAAAACCAACGTTTTTAAAAACAACGTTTTTATATGGTGGCAAAGTTTATTAAAAAAAATTATTGAAATATTAGTTAAAACTGTTGGTTGTTTTTAACTTTAAAATTTACTAAAAAAGAGATATTTGTGAGCGTATTAAAAAATTCATAATACTCATAAAATCAAAATATGCATTTGAAAATTTGTAAGTCATTCTATTAAAAAAAAAAATGGGAACCAGAATTCAGAAAACATATTATTGTGATAAGACATGGTGCCAAATATTGGAAACTTTCTTTCTTGCGAATGATTACTGTCTAAAAGTCAGCAACCCTTACTATCTCGGAGATAGTAAAGGGGAGATAGTATCTCCCCTTTGTGAGTACAATAGTTTTACGAGGCCTCATGCGGTGTGGGGAGTGCCCGGTGTTCCCAAAGGGGGGAAATTTTTTCCCCTCAATCCTAAAAGCGCCGAGAGAAAAGAATATTTTGACTTATTAAAACTATTGAAATATTAGTTAAAACTTCTCGCAAATGTCTAAATATTACATTGTTAGGCGAGTACGAACGATTCCCA
>BMAW01017734.1:0-28960 GCA_019974015.1 Nephila pilipes | reverse complement strand
TTCCAAATTTTTTTTTTTTCCAGCAAGAAATCTTTGTTGCGAGTAAATAGTGATAAACAGCTTGAATCACTGACTGTTGCTGTTTTTGTTCCATCGTGAAAGCAATCATGGTAATCACTTGAAAACCCTTTTTTCACTTCACTTCAAAAAAACCTTTTCCTGGTCCGATCGATTTTAAAAATTTTACACGTTTCAAGCAGCGTTAGTACTCTGTGAAAGACCTGGTTACTGGTTTACTACGAGCGCCATCTCTGCTAGTCTCGGAAGTTATTCGATGTGTTATTCAAGCATTACTCTATTCACATTAACTGGTAACACTGGTAATGCTTATGGCGGCGAATCACGCCAGATGCTGTCACAGGAAACTGGAGTTAAACGGTAGCGGGGGTGACTTAATAACCGATGAAAATTGCCGAATTCTTAAGAGAAAAAGAAATATGAGCGCAAAAAAAAAAATTTTTTTTTAATTATAAGTACGCATCATTAATTCTATTAGCTCATTTATACCCATTAATGAAAACAAAATTTCTATCATGTTTTATATCTCTTCATTCAATCCATTGCTGCTTATTTCAAATAAGCTTTCTGAATCATTAATAGAATTCGCTTGTATTATTTTATCATATTTCCAATAGATAAATATACAATGGTTTAATAAACCAAACCAACCTCATATAAATAATAGAGACAACATCTTCCTTTGCATTTTAAAAAATTTCAAATCCACTGTTAAATTAGAAGAAGAGACTTCATAATTGCTTTTATTCTCTGTGTTTTGCCACATGGCTTTGAGAATGTCCTTCAATTACCGCAAGTCTCATCCAGTATATTGATGCATTTTCTTTTCTTAATTCCCTAATTCTTCTCAAATAATTTCTGCCATAAAACATGCCTTGTCTTTAAGAAGTATTGAATCCTTATCTTTTTCCCTTTCTCAAAAAAGTGAAATCCCATATATTTAACATCCTATACAAGGTAGCTAGGCGTATGGTTCTCGAAAAAAATATTTCCAGTATCATCGTTCAATCTTTTCCAGAACTCTTGTCTGAATGGAATCTCATTTCTGGCTAAAAAAAAAAAAAAAAAACTCATGAATTTTTTTGTTAAATACGACAATGAAGTCATCATACTTTATCGGTAGAATTTACGCTTACTTACGGAGCCGGGTCTTTTTCCTTGAGAGAACTTAAAAACTTACCTTTTCCTCTTTTTTCAAATGAAAAATTATCTTCGTTTCGAAACACCAGTTAGTTGAGAAACCTTTTTACCAATCTGATTAACAGATTCCTGAGGATTTTTTCCTATCGGAGTCAAGAATAACCATTCGATATGTTCTCCGGGTCTATTCTCTTCGATTGATTTTCCCTGCTTTGATGTTGAATACAGAGTGATTTCAGGAAATTCTTCGTCGTGTTTAGAATGTCAAACAAAACGTGAAGAAAATAGCACGAGAGATTAGAACAACAAACAAAAAATGAAGAAAATAGCACGAGAGATAAGAATTCAGTATGAACGATTGCAAAGACGCAAAGCTATTAGCATATAATTGGCGTGGAAGCGTAAAAAAACTCGTCAGAAATGTTATCTGAAAAACTGGTTTCTGCCAAACTGAAATCCATTACGTTACTGTTTCTGACCTATTCATTCGCTTAGGAATAAAAAAATAAACGGTTTGCACATACCATTAACTATATCCTTAAATCACTAGTTTGTAATGTATGATATTTAAACAAAGTTCCACTAATTTTTTTTTTTATTTTAAATTCCTGAAACAATATGGAAATCATCTTTCGGATTGAAAACATTTTCTTCCTTTCTCCCAGGGCTGCCAAGTTACGGTGAAACGGAGGATAAATGTAATTAAACTGAAGCAAATGATAAATTATTAAATTGAATTATATTTGAGTTAAATGTAATTAAAATTGAAGCAAAACGATAAAATTGAAAAAAGTGATCTGGCACATCAAAATGATCCACCGAAACAATTTAGGTGGCTAATTATCAGATTGAATAGTATATTTGGAAATATGTAAGAAAAAAATTAAAGCAAACGATACATTATAAAATTCTGAACACATTTTAAGCTTAAATGTAAAAAAATAAATTATTTAAAATTGAAAAGGATCTAGTACGCCAAACCCAGTAATAGCCCTTAGGGCTACCAAACACTCCACCAACGTATTTAAAATCCTCACATTCATCAGCTGAAGTAAATAGTCTCCTAAGCATATTCTCACTTTCGTACGGTAATGGGTAATGGTTGCTAAAATTATAGGGTAACGTTTTAAAAATTAAAAAAAAACATAAATCTCTCATCAGAATTACTATTAAATTCTCACTTTCTATATTGACAAACCTGTTCCCATTCTGTACCTAGTAGTGAGTCGATTTCCGCATTCTCACACATCCTATCTCAAATCATCTTCAATGCCACCCATAGCACAGAAATCCCACACCGCTTAAAGTATTTGTTAGAGGTACCATTTAGGAAGTAAGGGCCGCGGTAGCCTAGTGGTCAAGGTCGTGGACTAAGGGTTGGCGGTTTTCGTTCATTCGGTTCATCCTTGGCCACCAAAGACCCGCCGTAGCCGGGGCTGGCGTGCACGGAATCTGTTCGGGGTTCAACCCATCCCGGCGTGATGTGGATGTTGTGAGGGTGCCAGCTCAGATGTTGTCCCGTCACTGACCGTGGTTCGCAAAAAATTACGAAGTCCGTCACACAGCCTCGTGCTGTTTAGTGACGTTAATAAAACTAAACTAAACTATTTTTTAGAAGTACATGCGAGTTCGTGATTTGGCACATTCTTCTATATAGGCAATGCCAAAGGTAAGAAAATGAAAAAAATTCCAGCTGATGACCGCTGATTTTAAACCAAATTCATATGCCGTTGATTATTTGGGGGTCATCTTTTTAACAGAGTATGCTAAACGATAAAACGTTGACGAAAATGTATACATCAGTCTAATTGTAGAAACATGGTATTTCGATTCTTGATAATTCGAACGTTTTCTGACCCCTTCAACTTGAATTATCCAAGTTGTATGCCTATCAATACCTAATTTTGATTCATTTGTTGTTCAAGAACAGTAATTTATCGGCTTTTACATAAGTGATAGGCGCCTTTTATTTTGGTATCTCTTTATCTATGAAGAGATTCATATATTGCACCTGTTGTATCGATTAGGCTCTATTTTTTTGCTGTAGCTACATATCAAAACAATCGAATGTCCTTCCGATATTTTAATTGCAAGATTTAAAGTATTCACTGATTTATTGATTGTTTATTAACGTCGTACTGTAGCAACACAGGGGGGCGACATCTCGTAATTTCGAACCTCGGTCGAGTGACGAAAATGATACCCGAGCCTGGCACTCTCCCTCTTTATACTTCCCCATCACAAACGGAGTTTGAACTCAACAAATTTAACGCGCATCAGCCTCGTGGATCTTCAGGGCATTGTATCGACGGAAACATTGGTGCCCGTGGTAGCCTAGGTGTCAGTAAAGTCATTAAAGTACTCTCAAAATAAGATTTTAGCGTTTTCACAAATCGAATGTGGATTTTGTGTTAAGGGACCCAGTACTCCAAATGACCAGAATATCAAAAATGCTACTTCAATTTTATTGCATTACTTTTTAAATATATGTACAAATTAGATATTTTTTATTTAAATAATGAATTATTTAAATTTACTTTAATAGTGTGCCAAATCACTTCACCTTTTAATTTTCATAACGATCATAGATTTAAAACGCTAGATAGGATTTTTTTTTTTTTTTTTTTTTTTTTTTTGTAATTAGTGTACAGTTTTGAAATTTTTTTTCCCGGTCGTCTTTGCATATGTTTGAGAATCTTAGTATTAAATAAGACTTAGGGTCAGGAACACTTTTTTAAAAAAAAAATCCACAAAATTAGATATAGCTATTTTTTTTTAAACTGTTTTTCGTGTAATTTCTTTAATAGAAAAAAATTATACAATCACAAATAACACTAGTTCAACCAACCCAACGTACAGAATTGGGAGAAAAACTTCAAAGAAATTGATAAAAAAAAGTTTAAAAATCATTGAAATATTTTATAAATGTAATAGGAGTTTTAAAATAATGAAATATTTTGAAAAGATTAGAATTTTAAATAACTGTTTAAAATGAAGCTATTTTTTCTGAAATGCATATATTTTGTGTGTGTTCAGACATAGTAAATATGATCTTTATCTCATAAATATCTAATTTAAAAAATGGCTCGCAGGGTACTTGTTCTTCAGAAATTCAAATGTGGTACGTAATCGTTTGACTTGCTGCAGACATTTTTAAAAGGCATACAAAATTCTATATATCTCTCATAAAATAAAAATGAGAAACAATCCGAAATTCAGCATTTGATAGTAAGAATGTTAGGGGGGGAGTCTCCCATCCATCTATTCCCCTGCACCTTAAAAAGTCACTGATTCAGAATTTTATTTAAGTGAATATATCCAGGAAATGATGTTTTTATACTTTCAAAGCTGACACTTAGGAAATACACTACGCGACACTCAAATGCAATACCAAGAAGGAGTGGCCAGAAAATTATACAAATTTCAGGGTAGGCGCAAACACCGAGATATGCGAATGTTAGGAAATGCGCAGCTTACCTGGTGTACGCTGAAAAAAAGATGTAAGGAAAGAAACCTGGCAAATGTTCACTTTTCGTGCCAAAGCTGGCTAAGGAAATCACGGTAGAAAATTTGTTCTCCCCTGAGGAACTCATGTTATAACAGAATGCCAGGCCGTTGTCAACGGAGGCAGTCTCCAGCAGACAGACGATTTTACGAGGGGCATGGTGATCGACTGAAAAGGCAGGTTGGTCCATACGGCAAATTCAGTTGACACACACCTGGACGCGTCCATGGTGCCCTGACTGTGGCGAAGATACAGAAGGAAATGTGGCAAGTTTGAGGTGCCGGTGCAGGTCAGATTACGTCACCACGCGTGGATCATCGCATCCGTCGACAAGCGGTGGCGGTCCCGGAAGCCACTTTACCAATAATGATGCTGAGCTATGATGTGGTGACGGAATGCCATATGGTCGGCTCTCAGATTAGTCTCGCTTCTGTTTCTCCAATGACGCCATGTGCGAGTGTGGCGACAACGTGAGACAGGTCCAATCCGGCAGAGCCCCAACGAAAAAAATGCATCATGGTTTGGGCAATAGCGTACAATTCCAGGTCACCGTATTCATGGCACTATGATGGCCCAACAATACATGGATGATGTGCTTTGGCCAGTAACACTCTTCCATTGGGATGCCCCTTATCAGCAGGATAACGCCCGACTACACAATGCTCACATAAGCCAATGATGCTCTGTAAGGTGTACAGATGCTTCCCGCCACCTTCTAATTTTCACCACCATCACATTTGGGGTGTGGGATTGACGCCATTTGTAGACCCTGCCACTGCCGCGCTTCAGAAGACGAACTGTGACTGACAGGGAATCTAGTGCCATTCCCTCAGACGCCATACGTACTTCAATTCTGTAACTAGAAGTAATGTTTCGTGTATCGCTTCGTCCACGGTGATAATACAACTACTGAGCCGATTTCGTTTCGCTCTAGATTATGTATATAATTTGGAAATAAAAGATCAATTTATTATTTAATGCTATCTCTTCGTCTTCGCCGAGTTTCTTCTCATTTTCTGGTCATTCCTTTTGGTGTTGTATTTTCAATGTCGAGTAGTGTATACATTAAGAGGAGAAGTAATTAAACCTTTGATTATAGAAAGTAAATAAATGCAATTTGATGGACGACGCACAATCCCATTTTCTTCTGCAAAAAAAAAAAAAATATTACATATCATCTTATTCAAATTCATTTTATTGACTGTTTATTAAGGCCGTACTTCGAAGTTACACGAGAGCTTTGAGACGGATTTTATACTTGACCTTGATCAAGTGACGATACATCTCCTCTCTCCAAATTTCCTCTAATAATCTCTAAATCCAATTGGTTTAACCGTTCTTTTCATTATCTCAGCCAAGATTGACGTGGTAGCAGATAAGATAGTTTTCAATGTAGACCTGTAAACTTAATGGATGACCAGATTTAGAAACTGTACTTTAATTATAGGTCTGGCATTTTGATTAAAAAAAAGTCATGTGCAATTGAAATAGCATGTGGTCCTTTGGGATTTAATTTTTACAGTTCATCTAGTTTATTATGTGTAAACAGGTTTATTTTATATCTGAAACCAAAACTTAATTAAAAATAGGTACGATTTTGCTTGATTAGAAAAAGCAAGAAAACTTGAAAGAAAAGATGCATTTTCAATTTCATAAAGTAATGTGGTTTCTTTAATATCACTCAAAAAAATTAAAAGGAACACAAAAGTTTTAAATCCAGAGAGAGAAGACAGGGGTGGGATATTACAAATCCTTATTGAATGAATACAAAAAAAATAGCAAATTTCTTTAGTATAAAATTCCCTTGTTTGAAATAACACCTGAACATTTTGTGAACTGTCCGAGTAAATGTGTTTTAAATCTATATAAAAAAATTTTAATAGTTTTAAAATGAATAAGAGTTCTCGAACGAATAAGTGAATGGCAGTGATTTATACCTTGAAAATACGAAGTAATATGCAGGAATTCATTTTATTAAGTCATCTGAATCATCTAATTAAAAAAATGATTGGTCGCAATTAAACGCACGATTACATTTCTTCACAATCATATCCATAATCATATTTCCTATATTTATTTAAACAATATTTCTCAAAACATTACATATTAATAAACACAAAGGTATGACAATTAAATAACGAGACTGATACTGCAAAACATTTTATTTTGATGCCATACATATTTACGTATTATCATCTTCAATATATCCCTCCCCTCAATGCTACAGCAGTGTTCTATGCGAATATTCCATTCGGAAACAGTGTTGTTCTTCTTCTGTCAGCCTTCCAAGACACGTACCACTTTCTACAGCTCCAAACGACTCAAATCTATTCCTTTAAATGCAAATTTCACCTTAGAAACAGAAGTCGCATTGCTCAAGATTGAGGAATAACTGGATGATCTAATATGCCAAGTGATGCTGTACTTATTAGAAACATCTTGACAGACAATGAATGAGCTGGCGTATTGTCTTGGTGAAAATTTGCCATAATGGGATTCTTTGTCAATTCCTACAGTCTCAATACACTGTATCGAATACTTTAACCGACGGTCAGATCGAATTAATTGCCGATTTTTTTCTGAAATTGTCATCCGTTTTGACGTTATGACCAGGTCGTGGAATAATCTTCAACGTCTTCTCGGTATCTTGAAAACGCTTTAATCACTCAAAACATGTGCACGCGATATACATTCATTACCATACACTTCTTTCAATAAATTATGATTCATTCAAATTATGTTTTGCAATAAATTATAAGCGGGTTTCCCAAGTTTCATTTGTACCAAGAATTCGTTGCTCAATTTATCCACTTACTCAGTTTTTTTTCCCATGAAACAAACAAAACAAAAAAACCCCCCCATTTCGAACGAAGGTTTTGGATTTGTTTTTACAAAAGGAGAGGCACTGCATTCGAAAGAGAATACCTATGTTAAACAGCTGTTGGTACGTGGCGTTTCAAGTGCTATGTACTCCTTCTGCAATAGCTTCAGTCTCGTTATTTTATTATCCACACCTCAAATAAAGTAATATTTTCTTCTAGAACCTTCTAAAACATTCAACTGAAGACGTTTTCTTTTTGACCTGATATTCTCATTCAGGATCTTTCTTCAGCATTATCTCAGTTTCTTCTACGCTCCCACTTTTCGTAAAAAAAAAAAAAAAAAAAAAAAAAAAATCTGTTTTTTTTGGATTACTCTGCTTCTTATTCCTTATTCTAGGATTTCTAACTGAGAGGTCTATAAAGTTCTTTATGTAGAGTTAGTTCTTAGAGTTCTCTGGAACATTTCTTTTAATGAAAGGATTTTCAATCAGAAAATTAACTCCAACCGTTTAACTAAGTCAGACTATTAATGGGAAATCATGGAAATCTAATCAATCAAAACTCTTCAGGCAAATCGATGTGCCGCAGTAGCCTGTGGTCATGGTCGCGGGACTCAGGCTATTGGCGTTTTTTTTTTTTTTCTCTCGAGTTATGGGTTCTGAACCTTGATGCCACAAAAAAGATCTGCTGTGTGGCCAGGGCTCATGCATGTTAAATCTGTCGGAGCTGAAAGTCTTCACGTGGAAGTTAGAGAGGGAGGTTCCAGCTCAGGTGTGACCATGATTCAAAAAAATTACGAGGGTCCGTCACTTGTTGCATCTTTAGCTTTTGCTGTTAAAAAAAAAAAAAAAAAAAAAAAAAAAAAAAAAAACCGTCTTTTAACCAATTTATGTTGAGTGCGGGATGATTGTCTCCGAGGACAGTTTGTATTCTTAAACCCTATGTGAACTCGATCCCCTTACCTCTGCCAATAGTCACCTGAAGTGCTTCTAGTCTCGAATTTCAATAAAACGAACTAATCAACAACAAAGATTTCAATTCTGAATTTTACTTTGCAAAAAATTTGCCGTAACACTGATTTGCCCAAATCGTGCTACAAACGTTTTTCTGAATGCTATGCTGTAAGAAGGGTTTTAGTTCTCTAACTGCATTAAAATCTGTGAGTGAGTGTTCATTAACTTTGCACCTAGGAACCGACACAGAGCTATTGGTAACAAAAACTTGTACCTTGATTCGGTCAAGCCAGGATGTAAAGCTGTTCGTGACTTTCAACAGTTTTAGTTCAGTTTTTTAACGTCGCACTAGAAGCAACACGAGGGCTATTGGCGATGAACTGCGTAATTTTCGAGCCTATCAAGTGACGAGGGCGACACCTGAGCTTCCCCTAACTTCCCACTCACGCCAACGGGAGAGACTTTGGGCCCCGACAGATTTAATGTGCATCAGCCCCGGCTGGCACGACGGGTCTTTTAGTGGCCAAGACTCGGAACCCGCGGCTCAACGAAAGTTCGCTGGCCAAGTGATCTGAAACCACACTTCACTTAGGCTACCGTACTCTCTTCACTTCAACCTCGAAGATCTTGGTAGTTTAAATTGCACAAGATTGCAACTTTTCCCAACCAAAATGAGAGATTAGGTATATTAGGTAAAGCTAACAGGTACAGTGGATTGAATTAGAGATAGTGATATGGTAACAGAAATAGACTGGAAATGAAAGAGAGGAAGATAAAGGACAACAAGCTGGTGGATGTTGTAGAATGGAGTGAATCAATCGTACTAAATGTTCATATTGGAAGATAGTTGAAGTGATTCTTGATTAAAATAGACGTCGAATCTGCTATAATCCAGAAGTGCTTGAATCGAGCGAGTGATTTAATACGCTAAGACTTAATTATCTTGAACATAAATGGGATTAACTGAGTTAAGGGGGGATCTGAGAGAAAGTTTCATCTTTGCATATTCTTTGATAGATAGTAAAGTATCTTGTCGCCTTTCTTATGTATCTTCGGTTGGAGTTTTAAAACTTATTGGCTGGGCTACAATTAGACTTTTGTAGATGGCCAGAGTTATAAAAAAATAATGAATTGAGGCTGTCAGCAATGTGACGAGGACGACACCTGAGCTAACACCAGCCTCTCCAAACGTCCACATCACCAATGGGAGTACCTCAGACAACAGATTTTGTGTGTAGCTCCACCACACGGCGTCTTTGTGGGATCAGAATTCGAAAACTCATGACCCAATCTGAAACAACGTTGATCATGTGATGTCGCGACCACATGACTACTTGGCCACCCGCAGCAACGTGTTGGTAGAAACGATGTAACCATTTTAATTTCGCTTCTAAATGAGACAGATGTCTACTGAAGATTCCTGCTGGGCTCGATTTTGAGATAGTCCATCTTCATCTAAAATGCCAACTTGGTGACTTGGTAAGAAGCAATTTCCACCAAACAGTTCAGGCCAATAGATAAATTTGACCTTACTCTACAATTCTTTTTAAATGTGTTGAAAAATTAGAAGAGTGGTAAACTTAAACAAAATCAACAAAACCCTAAAATTTTATATAATCCATAAACTTTCTTTATAATCCCTGTTAAAACAAAGCCATAAAAAGATTTAAATATGAAAGATAGAATTCTATTTATTTCGTTTTTGTTTTTTTAATAATGTAAAAAAGAAAACCAGGGATAAAAAATTTACTGCAAATGAATTTAGACTTCCAAAATGATAGTATAATTTATCTTTATCTGGTTACATTATTCTTTTAGTTAAACTTAAACCAGGGTACGAAGGCATTTTTTTTGGCCTGAAACAAGTCTATAATTTTTCTAACCCTCGAATTTCAATAGCAATTATTCTGTTTTATCTCAATTAGGACTTATTTTGTTACATTTGTGAAGCTTAAAATAATAAAAAATTTTAATTTTTTTAAAAAAAAAAAAGATGCAGTCGAAATTTTAATTTTGTCAAATTGAAGCATCTGTTTCTGTAGCCTAGAATAATATAAATTTTAAAAATAAGGCTACTTGATAGGGTCAAGTGAGAAAGTAAAGATTATTGGCGCAAGAGCCAGATATGGCTATGCTGCGCCAAACAAGATTTAACTGTGAAAAGAAATAGCCCAATTTCTTTCTCTGACGAGAAACTGAAGAAAAGATACAAATTGGTAACCCGGCAGGCTTGATAGAACAAACATTCATCAAATAATTCCTCTTGCATTTTAAAATAAAATGGTTTTCTTAGAAATTTTATTTAAACATTTTATTGACGTCTCAAATGTTTATATATATATATATATGTTTATAGATATATATATATATATATATATATATATATATATATATATATATATATATATATATATAAATCTTATGATTTTTCAAAATCATAATTTAACATAATATATATGTATTTATTTGAAAAAAATTTTATTGTTTTTGTAGAAATAATTGTTATTTTAATTTTAAGAATTAAATTATATATGTTTCTTTTTACCTTTTTTTATAATTTATACATTATTTTTACATATAAAGTATCTCAAATTTTAATACTTAAATCATTCAAAGCCAATTAGATAAAAAAAGTTTGTTCAAATATAAGATAATCAATTTATTTTTTCCAATTCTGTTAAATTTGTTTTCCAGTGAAACCACGAATTTTACTAAGTAGATGACAATAACTCGTGAAATCTCATGGTTCTTATAATACTAAATTTGTTTATTAAATTTAAATCTTTAGTGTGTGTGTGTGTGTGTGTGTAAAATGACACGTTAATATAGAGAAAATGAAAGAAATGTTAAATTTTTCAGGAAAAAAAGAATGAAAAGCATTATTTTTATATCCCTCCCAGCAGGTAAATTTTTTTTGAGAATTGTTCAACATACATTACGGCTGGCATCTAGTGAAAAATATGGAATTTAATGTGGTTTAGACAAAATGAAAAATGTATTTCACGAAATACTATGAAAACGTTTTAAAATTTATGAAAAAAACATATAAATCAAAAGTGAAATTTAAAAAAAGTTAAACTGAGTAAAGATTAAGATTAACTTACTAACAATATACATAAAATATTTTATAACCTCGGCATAATGTAATTATTCGGAGGAAGCTCGATACATTCGAAAACAAAAGATCTAATGAAGAAAAATGGTTTCACTGAGAAATCTTTAAAATTAAAATGGAAATTTTGTACTGTATATGTGTAGTCTTCTTTACAACTTCTTTTATAACAAATTATTACTTTAACTTTGTTTTCATATTGTTTTTGATAGTTTTATTATATTAATCTTATTATGAATTTAATAAAGGAGGAAATTGTCATTCTTTCATCCAACTTAAATTTATTTTATAAAATTTTAAATACTTCTTACATTGATTAAATATTTTATCTCAGAAGAATATTTAAAATGCTCAGTGTGCAAATCATGAAAATTAACTCAAATTTATTGAGATGCCAAAAGAAAAATATGTTGGAGGTTCACGCCAAAGAGTGCATAGGAAGGGAGGAAAAAAATATCTGGCAGCGGTGGGATTCAAACCCCACGCCTGAGGAGACTGGTGCCTTAAACCAGCGCCTTAGGACCAAAGCTCCGGCCACGCTACCACGGTTACACTGCTGGTAGAATTTAAAACAGATAAAAAAAAATAATAACTAATAAAAAATTAATTATTAATAAATCAAATTGTTTCTTTTCTAACAAATTAATAGTTGTTCTAAATTACTCTCTATCTGTATGCATGATTTTAACTTCTAGCTAATTCGTATAATTCATCCATTGAAGATCAAATATTTTTTCACACCTAACATCTCGAATTCAAAACCATTTGATTCATTAATAATTTAAATTATTAATATTAATAACATAATATTTAAATAATTATAATTATAAATAATTTAAATTATTAATATTCCACAAGAAAAATTAAGCAAACAATGATCACTACCTTTGGTAGAAAATATTTATTTACTTAAAAGAAATCTTTGAGTATACAAATAATTGAAGATGGAATGAAATTATGTGTACTGTGCAAAACATGTTAAGATACATTTTCACAAAAAATTCTTCCCCATTGAAACCCAACCAAAATTTCAATTACAATATTTTCTCCTTTGAAATCTTAAATAATATTTACTTGATAGTTATATAATTATGTGTTGTCTTTCAAACTTGCTACTTACTTTTTCATAAATATTTATTTTCGCACATCGCAGCCATCTACTGGATATATAAGCCAACTTTATTGTGATTGTGTTTGAAATAAAACCATAGAATGTCACAAATGAATATCGCATAAAACCACCTTAAACTAACCTTAATCAAAATAACCAACAACAAGATTCAACTGTTTTTACAATTAGATGCTTTCAGTGATAATTTAAATACAGAATATTGAAACTGCAAAACAGAAAACATTTCGTAAAACTAATAATAGCATAAAAATTTAATACATTATTCAGTGATAATAAAAAAAAGGTGTAATTACAGCCAAAACCATTGCTGAAAACAACACAAGTAAAATAAGCTGCAACAAAGAAGTAATTTAAACATTCAATAATTCTTTAAACATACTTAAATCTTTTTTTAAAGTAAGCTATAGGTTTTTCTTATAATACAAATAATTTTAGACAGCAATAAATCGTGAAAAGTATAGTTGATTATTTTAAATAAGTCACCTTATTGATTTAACTACTTTTTGGATTATTCAGTCAAAAAACATATTTGTCATTTTAAATATTATTCATATTGTCGACACATTACTTGAATTTAAATATTTCTTTTAAAAAGTCATGTATAAACATTATCAAATAATAATAAAATTATAGAAAACATAAAATCTCTTTGTATAAATACTTGCTAATTCCATTATAAATAGCAAGAATATATCTCAGCCCAATGTTTACATTATTTAAATGTTCATGACAGACATTACTTTAGAGGAATGATATTCAACTGTGTAATTTGAAATAAATTTTAATATTATCAAGAATTTATACGAATACTTTTAAATTAATACATAATTCTTTGGATTTATTATTTTATAAATCCAAAGTTTTAGCTTTATTCAACAATCAACTGTCTCTCCAATCTTGGCTCATCCATTACTAAAACAAATAATAAATATAAATAATCCTTGCTCACCAGATCTCAATCTGATAAATAAACAATAAAAAATAATAGGCCATTAATTGTAATGGCATTTTCAAAATAACGGCCATAGCACTATTGAGGGATTTGTTTTTCAAATAGTAAGGTTTGCTTATAGAAAGGCATGATAATCATAATATTAGACAAGAATTAGAGAATTTAATGAATAAGACAAGAGTAAAATTTCTCGAGATTACATAAATGCAATATCCGGGCTAACTATGAGTACTAGTCAATAGGGGGGAAAAAAAGAAACATTTACTTATAACAGCTATTAAAATTGAAGCGATGAAAACACTTAATTATTAAATGAATATATCCAATGTCGGTATGAAATAACTGAGTTTCATGTTATATATTACTCTTACATAAATTATAAATAGTTTTTCTTTTGACTTTCAGGTGGAATATATTCTTTATAAAAAATAATCCGATACAATTTGTAAAGGTTTGGAGTAAATTGATTTCCTGTAGTACATTTGGTATTGCTAAAGCGATATTTAAATTCAAATTCTCAACAAATTAATATAAATATAAGAAACTTTAAAAAATATGGATTAATGCAACATGTCGAATCTTGTTTTTTTTTTTTTTAAAAAAAAGAATTTTAATTAAAAATTCTTAAACAAATATTTTAAACAGTAATGAGGATTTGTCGTTTTTTGGTCACCTAACTTTCAAACCAACCGAAGCAGCAGCTCCTGAAGGATTACAATGTACAGATAAAAATCTTTTTATAGTTATTTCTTCTTTAGTAAATTATAATGCCTATTTTATCAATTTAGATCATACACAAGGAGAATGTTTCTATAAGATTTTAAAAAATCTACTTCCAAGAATAATTAATATTTTTAAATAAAAATAATGGATTTATTTTTAGTAAAATGCACTGTTTTATATCCTTGATACAGATTAAAGATTCACACCAACAAGTTAATGCAAAACTAAAAAAAAAGGGGGGATGTTAATTCAGAATAATTGTATAGTGTTTTGAAATTTTTTTTAATCTGTACCATTTCTTTGAACAAACTTTTTAACATTGGGCTTGATAGAGAAAACTTGATAATAGGATTTTTTTTTTTTTTTGAAAATTCAAACTACGCAAATAAGCATGTTTTGAAAATTAATTAACAAATGAAAAAGATAATTTTAAAAAATAACGTTGAATTTATTACACTCCTTATACATCCATATTACACATTTCCTATTATTTACCAAGTTGCTAAGTATGATCCACATGAACTCCAATTGCACGATATCACAAAGTAAGAACTCAGTTCTTTTCGAGAGCTCCGGTTGAATTCCACAGGCTATACAGAACCATTTTCCGATCCACAGCAGCACATTTTGCCGTCTGAATTGCCTGAGTCCAGCTACAAAACACCTGAAAATTAGTTTCGACATGGATCTTTACTTTGAAAGTAATGTAAATCAAAGATTTTCTCAATTCTACCATCCTGTTCGGAAGTAAGAAGTGTAGAACCATTCTAGACACGTCTAATGATGTTCAAAATTTCAGAGGCATTCCAATGGAACAAGTGTAGAATTCTTTTGGTCCTTACATCCCAAAACGAATTTTGCGATCCCAATGGCTACTAATAATGAAATTTTGAATCCCTACTGGACCGTTCACAGGAGATTATATTGGAAAGTCATGGTACAAAGTGTTTTATTTTTTGCCCCATAGCTTCAAAGTTTTGTCTAAGCTGCCAGAAATAATAGTATCATTTCTTTTGATGAATTTTGCAGACATTAGTTTTTTACCGCTGTGACCAGTTAAAGTGTGACCTTAGTTTGAAATCAGATATGTCCCAAAGGCGACTAGAAAAGCCGCTAGAATTACAACACTGAACTTGCTTTACCATCTATGTCACCGAGACAAATGGATGAATTGTGTCCCTTGCTGATGTGAGTAACTTACCTCGTCGCGGTATTTCCAGAGTTTTAACCTTCGATCAGAACCGGCTGTAATCAATATGAAGGATCCGGATACCATGGCAACAGCATTTACTTCACTTTCATACAAAACACAATTTTTGCTTATCTGGAAATGATACATCCGGATAGGCATTACTAGTATTCGATGATGACGAATGTGGTGGAGATGTCTTGCAACTTTCATTTCCTTTGCTGATTTGCTGACATTTTATTGTTGCTACCATCAACGGAACAAACACTTTCGTAATCATACTCAAAGAATGTTCTCTTCAAGCATCATTAACTGAGATTTTAATTTTTTTATTTTCCATCTCCAAACCATTTTTTTGCTTCGATTGCCATAATGTTTTCCTCAGCTCCATAAACGATTCTAGTTTTTTTTAAGTTCCATATTTTCAGTTTTCAGCAAATTCGACTTTCAAGTCTACGAAGATTTCTCTCTCTTCGTTATGTTTGATACTAGAGAGCGTAATTTTTATTTTCTATTTCCAAATCATTCCTTTGATTTTCAGTACGAATGTGTGATATTTTAAAACCGTGTAATCAACTGGACACTTTGTAAAGAATTTTTGTGTGAGCTGAGTTCTGATTTCAAAGTAGAATTGAGTTCTGTCTTTTAAATTCAATCTCCACTTTTTCCAGTTCACTACTTTGCTTATCAACAAATTCCCCTTGGCATCCAGTGTATCTTTTAAGTTAATTACTTGTTCCATGAGTTTGGAAATTTTGCGTGACTCTCAGCTAAGTTTCTCTGTACATTCTCATAATCGGCTTTTGCACTGTTTCGCCATATTTTGAGTGAAGTCTGATCCACTTGAAATGGTTTTGTCTGAGGACGAATGTTTGAAAAGTTTTTTGTGAGCATTTATATTTTTGCAAATAATCCAACTTTTCTAACAATTTATTAGCATATTTAATGGTTTCTTCAAACTATGTTCTTTAACATTCCTGGCTTTCAAAAGTTTTAAACACCCTGAAAAAAAAATAAAATGTATAGTTAAAATTAATACACCAAGACACATTGAAGATAATTAAAATCTAATAATGACTTTATTAAATTGTACTTAAGGAAGAAAAACTATTAAAAGATTAAAACAAAAGATTATCTATAGAAAATAATAATATAAAAGTAAAGCCACAGTTCGCTATGTTTTAAAACTATTGCATCTATAGTACGTAAAAATATTAGCTGTAAAGTTTTAATCACTACGAAGAAATAACCGATATGCGATAATATTTATTCTGCATGCTAATTTATCCATTGCATAATGTTGAAAATCACAGCTTTAATGTTGATCTGTTTTGTTTCAAAGCCGCAGATGTGCCCGCAGGGATGGAAAAGATTATAGGAGTTCCACCCGCTGAGTTCTACAACGACGGCTTTCTTTATAAGGTCAAGAAACGCTGAGATAAATGTCTCACTTGAATGGTGACTACATGCACAGATATCTTAAGAATAATAAATCGCAAAATGTAAAATTTCTACCTGATTATTTAAATAGTTAAAACTTTACGATATCCAGCGATAAAATTCAAACTTAACGATACTGGTGGGTTACTCGATCTTACCGTTTACGAAAACCAAACAAACTAATATTAATATGTGTAATTTTACAAAATTATATTCTATAAGATCAATTAATACGCAGAACATTTTATCCAGATATCTGGAAGAATTCTAAGTATAATAATTAAATCTTTACGACTTCGACGAGCTTATTTAATTACTCTCTGGTTTAACCCACCCAGGTTCATGAAATTGAAACCCGAGCATTTGTTGCGATGCGTTACTTCACTTTTCAGTTTTTTTTTTTTTTTTTTTTTTTTGTTAAATAGAGTAATTCTCCTCGGTAATTCAGGCAAATATCAAACCAGAGCATTAACGATTAATAACCGCCCATTTTTTTCACGCCTTTAAACAGAAAGCAAATGCTATGTGTAATATAAAGTTAATACACTCCACGCAAATGAAGAGTCGCATTAGAGTAACTAAAACTTTAAAAAATGCATTGTTTTGTATTGATAATTACGTAATTTCATTAAGTAGAAGGAATAAAATAACATCTTGCTGTTCTGGTTCACGGGTGTCAAAACGCTTACTATTAAGGCCGTAAAGATGTCTAAGAGAGGAAGTAATGTATTCTATTCGGTTAATTGAAAGGTGTATTAATAAGAGAATATAAAGGGAAAAATTAAACCATAAATCTGTAACATAAAGTAAAAATTAATTGCTATAGAATGTGAGTAATGGGGAAAGGTTACTGGCGCAAGAGCCAGGTGTGATTTAACGCCAAACAAGATTTAACGGTGTTCTGGATGTGAAAAAATTGAAAAAAAAGGACAAAAATTGACAAGAAGGTCGAAAATAGAGAAGAATCAATTAGGTACCTGGTGCGTCACCCGTGTTTAATAAAGACAGTAAACCCCATGGGGAAAAAGATCACTAAGGTGCCCAGTCATGATGCCCGACTTACCGAAAGAAGCGCAAGTCCCTGAGGTCCCCTGATATAATCCCCAGGGGCAGGATCCTCGGTAACCCCAGACGCTGGGTAACCATTTTAGTCGCCTCTTACGACATACATGAGCTACAACGGGACTATTATATGTCACACTCGGTCACAATGCAATAATAGAAAGTTTAACTAAAATTGCTCAGTTTAAAACAATTTATGTAGTAAAAATATTTGTGCTTTTGGTGCCTGGAACCGATCTTGCAAAACATTTGTAGAATTCTATATATCCGGATTATATTAAGAAAAGGATTAAGTCTCTTGGCTGATGGTTAGGAAAAATCTATGATATTTCTTTACAAAAACAATATTTAAAAATTATATATTTTTAACTTTAAAATAAACGAAATCAGGAAAATTTCAGGTTTTAAGAAACATGATTCCATTTGTATGAACGATTATTGATTCGATAATTCACCGTTTTGAAGTTGATATCGATTTTTTTCAGAAATCTACTCGTGAACAACGAGAATATTCCCGTTACATATCAAGTAAACAGGAAATATTATTCATATATTGCAAGAACAATAAAGATAAAGAAAAGATTTTTTGGAAGTTAAAATGAGATAAAAATAATTTTATAATAATTTATTCAACTGCATTAACTAACTAAAAATTTCACAAAATAGGGGAAATACGCATAACATAGAAATTTTTGGTTAAATCTTACATTAAGGCAAAAACTAGCACTTTTAATAAGTTTAATTTACAGTATTTTCAAAACATGGAGAATAGCTATCTATATCTACGAGTATGCAGTCACTCTGATAGCCTTTTTGTGTTGAAGATCCTACACCGCGAAGTATGCACAATTGAACAATCTCACTGTTGGTAACAAAATAAGATAAGAATCAATGCGATCAACGACACGGCAACATTTTAGACTTTCTAAAGCCAAACAATCATCTTAACGTACCAAATGGTCGTCCTTAACATCTTCACTCATCGAGACATTTCATTTTTCAGAGGCACCAAGATTCCATTAATTTGTAAACAAAGATTCTTTATTTTTTAAAAAGAAATATTAAACAAGGTATTTTCGAAAAATTTAACAAAGGCCTTAGTTTCAGTTTGAACACTTAATTGGATATTATTTATTGTAATATGTTAAATAAAAAATATGGTCCTGAGTAACCCATCAATTTGGCAAATTATTTTCTTTTTCCGTTTTTATTATAAACAAGTCACATTTTTTTTTAAATAAAACTATCATCGATCATTTCTTATTCATCGAATTACTAACTGTTAAACATGTAATATAGTATTTTAATCAAAATTTCACAAAACAATTGCACGCTAATATTAACACTAAACCATTAATCACATAAACCATCAATCCTGTTCAAATTCACTCAGAAAGCGTCGAGAATTTTACCCATTTTGTGGCCTTCCTCCCCTAATTTGATTTCCAATCGTTCCCATTATTGGCCAGAAATTGATTAGTTTGGCTTTTTTTATTAACGTCGCACTAGAAGCAAATACGAGGGCTATGAACTCCTGTAATTGGTCAGAAATTGAAGTGAAGAAGAATTTGAGTAATACTTCAGCTATAAATTTCTGTTTTCGAGCATAATGAAGCCACTGATATGCTGCATATGTTGCATTCTTAAAAAGAAAAATCGAAATCGGTTTATATACATTATTCTTGAATTTTGCTGAGCTTTACTGTATTTGTGTTTTACAAAAGTTCACAAATTGTCGTTTTGCGCAATATAAATAGCTTCTTTGTACTACGGTTACATGAGTCATCCATTTACGCTTATGAAACGTTAGCATGTTTCTAAAAAAATTATGAGGGGAAAAATAAAGGGCACTTTAAGTTTATATTTAAATGATATCAAAATATGTCAATCGTTAATAAACATAAACCAATTTTAAAAGGAATGCACTTATACATAATAAAAATAAGGGGAAAATGATGGCTTAAAGTGAAAACATTGAAATAACATTTAAGGCTCTGATTAATATTTTGATTTCGTGAACGTAATGTTAATTTGATTGTATAGAATTTCTGCTACCGGCCTCAAAACTTTGCTACTTAATTATTTAAAGCAAAAAAAAAAAGTATGTTTTTGCTGAATTACATTTTATCTCCAGTTTTTTGAAAATATTTTAGAACAATTTTTTTAAAAGATTAGAAAACCGCAAACGAACCTCTAAATTAGGCGTAAAAGTATTTTTTTAAAATGTAATCTGCAGAAACTTCATTATTTTTTCCTTTTCAGCACTTTTGCATCTGAATATATAGAATAGTGAAGATCTGAGGACGGTAGTAGAAATTCCATAGGGATTAACATTGTCTACGAAATCAAAAATGACCAAGCTGACGAGAGAGATTCATTTTAATAAACTTTTCAACCTTTTACTACGAATTGAATAAACCCACCTTTTGATTATGAATTGAATAAACCAAAAACGAGTTCTTGTTTTTTAAAAAATGAAAAAAAAAAATTAAAAATTTGTAACTCTTGAGAGATAAAACAATTTTATTACACTTGTCATTTTTTTAAAAAAACTCCCGTTCAACATTCCAATTGCAAACATACTAACAAAAATATTGAAATATATAAGCCAGATGGTCAAAACTAAGTAATCGATAAAAAGTAAATTATATCATATGACATATGTGCGAGCAAATGCTAAAAGATATAAGGTCAATAATTCGAGAATCCCTTTTAAATCAGGATTCCAATATTTTGTGATGTTGCGAATATGATGTGAGAGTACCAATAATAACTACATTAAATATGAGGGGCCTTCAAGAAGTCCAAAAAAATCCAAGAGACGGTAGACACAAAAAAAGGTTTGGTTTTAGTATGCATCATGACTCACTCAGACAGCTGCCTAAATTTCAGTAGTTTCCAACATATGGTTTCATTTTTTTATTGTTGATTCAAGTAAGGAACTTGAATTTATTTAGAAAATGGGGGGAGTGAGTTTCTGAGCGGTGATTAAACACATGTTTTTACATAATCAGAAAGTGAACAAAGTTGACTTAGATGAAGTTCATGGCACATCGGCTACTGTGGGGTTTGCAACTGTTTACAATAGGGGTCAATGAATTTGTGGCCGTACATCCACAAAAGATAAACGTCGTTCGGTCACCTTAGTGGCAGTGACTACTCCCGAAGATATTGACAATCAAATTGCGCGAAAGGAGCTCTACTGGCATAAAGCTACGTACAACATTTAGACGAAAACGTGTAAGCTACACCCAATAATAAAGAAACAGTGGACTTTATGAAGGTGTTCGAAAAAAGAAAAATGTATAAAATCGGCCAGCAAGGTGATGGCCAATTTTTTTTTGGGATGCACGCGGAATCATCTACACCGATTATTTGGAAAAGGGGAAACAATACAGAGTATTATCCGAATGTTATTGTAACTGATTGCTGAAGAAATAAAAAAAATATCCTCAATCTGAAATAGAAAAGCCCTCTACCATCAAGACAATGCACGGATGCACAACCTAAATCATGGAATTAAAGTTCGAATTCAATTAATTTTAGTTAATTTTTAATGTTTTATGTATTTCAATTTGGTGTGTGTCTGTAGTGTACACAATCTCTTTCTATCATTATTCTTAACTAACTTCCCATCAAGCTAGAGCTCTGAAATTTGGGAATTTTACTTGCCTAACAATGCAGGCTTCTAGATAATATTTAGTTTTTACTTAATACTTCAGTTTTAACTACATTCAATAATCTTCTTTAATAAACTTTGCCACCATATAAAAACGTTGGTTTTGACGAATTATTTTTGTTATAGAGTGTATGTTACTATTCTAGATAGGTATTTCTATTCACATAAAAATTAAAATTTTTCTTTTATCATAATAATACTATTAATTTTATCTATGATTATGCATTTTATAATTAAACATTGTTTCTTTTCATTTTTGTTTCAATTTCTAAGTAAAAGCGATAAATTAGATTTAGTGCTTCTCAGTTCTTGTAATAAATCAAGATTATAAGATCATCAGTATACCTGTATATAATAATACATAATCATTTTTATCAAATAATTTAGTCATGAAAATGTTAATAAGCCGCTTGAGCTCTGATGCCTTTAAAGACTCCTGCCATGTAGCCAAGGCTGATGAATGATAAATCTGGCAAGACTCAAAATCCTCCCATTGGTGTAGAGAGGGAGCTACTCAGTTTCAGGTGTCATCCCTTATTACTTGGAAAAAAGGTTCAAAATTACTTAAGGCCATCATCGATAGCATTTGTGTTACTTAGGACATTAATACAACCAATCAATCGGTAAATAAATATCGGCTATACCACGTTTGCTGGCCATCCTTATATAGTATGCCTTTAATTTGTTTTATATTTTTTCATCATTATATTCATAATTTTCTTTTTAAGTACTAAATTAAATAGTACATATTCTTCTTAATATTAATATTTAAATTTTATAAATAATTGGTGTCACTATAAGATCATCTATATCTATTGAATTAAACAGTTCATCATAGTCATAGCTATATACAGAATTTATATCTTCGCTTTCACTATTCTCAACAATATTTACTCTATTTCTTAATAATAAAGGCGTCTTATTAAATTTACAAATAAATAGCCTCTAGTAAATTTTTTTGTTACAATTTACTTACTTTTGCAACATAAGTATTATATACTAACTGTAACAATTCTAAATTTAACAGAATTGTTTGTTTTCTTGCGAAATTTTGGTGTTATAAAGATATGCATTTAATTTCATTAATTTGCAATCCAATTTTTTTATAAGGAGCTGTAATTCACTATAAATTTTCTTATCAAAAAAAAATTATTTCCAACTACATTATTTACTTTCAGATGTATATAAATAATTCCATAAAAGTAAATTTATACATAATTACTTGGAACTTTGTGAACATAGCTAATTATATGTCTTTTCTGCAAAGCGTAATTTTACAAATCAAAAAAAAATTTCATCTTTTCATTTTCAAAGTTCATATTATTAATATCTTTATTACTGTATTTGTATTCATTAAATGCTTCTATATGTATATTTTATAACTAGATGGTTAATAAATTAATATTAATTATTTTCATATATATATATATATATATATATATATAGTTATATATATATATATATATATATATATATATATGATGATGATGATGATGAACGTTCACATTATCACATTTTATTTTTATTAGATTTCACTCAACCAAATTCCCAAATCCAATCTTATGAGCTAACTAGTTTCCAATTTTACTCTTTGAAGTTAGTAACATATTATAATTTCCTTTAAAAAGAAATGCTGCTACTATAAACTTTTCACTCATTGACCATTAGCTCTTTTTTGTTTCTTAAGCAGTATGTTTGCAGCTCCCACCAGGATTTGGTTTCTATAGCAATGATTGTATGTATGGATATAGTAAATAAATATTAGTTTAAAAGACAAAAGAGACTACTGAAATCACTGAACTGAACAATAGGCAAGAAAATCCTTTAAAAAAAATTTACTTCAGAAAGAAGTTTTCGGTATATATATTTGAGAATAGAAATAAATATAACCATCGAAGAAGTATCACTTAGAAAGTTTAAAAGTATGATAAATGCAATGTAAATTTTTTTTATTAATCTATTAAAAAAAAATTAACATACATATATGATAAAATGATAATTTATAAAATATACACTTTATTCAAGTTCCTTAACAAAAAAGTGAATAACTTGTAGCACAATAGAACTAATTCAATATACAATCAAATAACCTATGAAGCAATCTAAGATGCATATTTTCAATGTATCCTCATTTTTTTCTACAAATTGAATTAAACTTTTTTACTCTAATTAAAAAAAAAATATTTCAGAGGAACTTTACACATTTTATAAACATGTGAGGTGTGTTCAAGTAAAAGTTTTGAAATGGAAAAACCGTTTTTAACTTGAAAATTAATAAATAAATATAAAATTACATTTTTTTCATCCAACTTCTATAAAAAAAAATTGAAATGATTCCAAATAACTTTAAAGCTGCTAAAATATAATCAGCAAAATATAATTTTTTTTCATATTAATTATATATATATACTTAATTAAACTATGTTACAACCGTACAATGGTCCAAAACAATTAAATTTAGTGAAAATTTTGTAACAATAATACAAGTTAAATATATTTTTTCAACTATATTCAGACATTCTGTAATTAGTTATCCTTGATAATGAATGCTGTGTCACAACAGGACACAAACTACAGGCAATGAAGTTAAAACAATACACAAAAAAACATTCATGAGTTAAGCCATGTGAAATATCTGATACGATACATATTGATCTCAATAAATTTTATCTATAAAAATGCAAATAGTGATCATTTTATTCCTGGAAACTATTTACATTATGTTCTCATATTTTAAAATTGTTAGGTAAATACTAAGAACCAAAAAAAAAAAAATCTACTAATTTTCAGGTCAACTTAAAAGCCAACTGACTACTTATTTTCCAAAATAACTGAATCATTTATTTCAGTTGAGCAACTAATAAGAAGAGTTTTTAATGGGTTATTAATATAAATTTAAATGGATTATGAAATAAATATTAGATAGGTTATGGAAATGGGGCTAAATTGGTTATTATCATATAGTTTTAAATTGGAGCATATTTCATAATAAATTATATAACGGCAAGAAAATGTTTACCGTTTAAAGTATTTATTAATTAAAAAAGAAATATGAAAAAAGAGAATTGTCATTTTTGTGAAACCTACAATAGATGCAGTATGTTGTTTGTAATTTTACTGCCGCATATTCTCGTGGAAAATTATCAATTATCTCAAATTTAATCTGTATTTCATTAAATATTTTTTACACTAACTCAGGTTATGTTCTTGAATAAGTAATTGAGACTCCATTAATAACAAAATAAAAAAACAATCTGGTAGAATATTACCTACAATGTTGAAAAAATGATACATTATAAAAGATTAATATCCAAAGACATTTCCAGCAATAATCTATTTAGACATAGTAATGGGGAAAACAAAAACTTTATGTGCAAAACAATACAAGAAATCTTGTCTGATAAAAATTGACACATTACTTTTATTAGGAATGACTGCTTTTTTTTTTTTCCTTACATAAAAAATGCTGAAACAGCAAATCTGTATCAATTGTATCCTCCTTTGACTAAGAATCAATAATGCAGATAACAAACGTTCCATAATATCGTACCAATACTTCTGATTCAAATAGCATTACTACACACCTAAGAAATGTGATTTTTATTCTTTTGTGAATATATTTTCTTTTATTTCAAAGAAGAAATTATTAATTTTAAAAAATATTTACTCCACAAATATCCGAAGACATATGAAGTATTTCGGATAATTATGATTAACAACAAAAAATTATTGCAACAAAATAGTCTCAAACTTACAATTTATAATCATTCTCTGTTTGTTGATAGGTCTCTGACAAATTCATTTTCAACATTTACCAGAGAGAGCTAGAATAAGCAGCGGAAAAAACATAAAATGAAAACCAACTTCGTGCGCAGTGTAAACAAAAAACATTAACTTTTTTCGTCACAATACTGACTTCTTCATCCTTAAGAAAAGAAAAGAAAGTTTTGATTTAAAAAATGATGGCTAAGTTGATGAATTTTTCAACAATTATATTAAAATGAAAAAATTAGCTGAGTATAATTTAATTTAATATTGTTATTAATAATTTTGTGATCGTACGTCCTGGTCTGATGAACCAGACTGGCTGAAAACATCCGGTTTACTTACATTGTCATTCTTGTTATGATGGAGCAATCGTGATGTTTTAATGGCGAGCTCGCTGATGAAGGCTTAGATGAATCCATTCCGAAATGGTATATCAGGATATATCTCTAACAGAAACTCATAATTACAGACGCGATGATATTTTACCTAAAATGTCAATTATGTAATCGTCAAAAAAACTTTATTGTATTGATTGCATCAGGAATGGTAATTTCGTCATTCCAAGACAAATATTTATGAAAGGTTTGTATAATTGATTTATACATCTTCTTAATTTTGTAATTGAAATCTGGTATTTATTATTGAAAAGCTAGATACTGCAAGCGATAAAAAAACTAAGTAAGATTGCAACAAAAATTAACACTATGGAAGTGTTACAAGGAAAATATTCTCTTTTTTTTTTTTAAAAAAAAATTCTGCTCAGCATTTAAAGTAGTAATTTTGTTTTGAAATTCAGTTTGAATCGAAGTTTAGGGCTCGCGCTTTTAACTATTTTTAAAGCCTTTAAAAGATCAATTTCAACTACTGTTGTTTTTTATAAAGATTCATTTGGCACCTCGTTTTGGTTTTGCTACCACCATACTAATTTAATTTGACTTTTCTTTCCCTGTACAACAACTGAGAATTTGGCAAAAAACCTATACAATAAGAAAATTCAGATCATGTTATTTCCTACAAAGAGTTATTTGTGTTTTGAAAATGAAATTATGGGTAATTATTGAGTTTTACAGGGTAAGATAAAAGTATAGTGTAAAATAAGAGAGTAGAACCTTGTCTCAATATAAGAAATTTTAAAAATAAATTATTTTAAACCCTTTTTTTAATTCATGATGATAAATTGTTAATTTCTACAAATAACATCCCAAAAATTTCATTTTAAATTGGAAGGAAACCTAAAATAAAATATACACATATAGGGTAGTTCAATGACTGAAACAAACAATTAGATTCTTGTCTCTGAATTGGCCATATTCAAGCCTACAAATTGGAAGATTTAAATCCATTATTTGAAATCAGAAAATGTAGTAGAATCGAAGCCAATCTTCTATTGTATTGTTGCCATAAAAGCACGCTTTGAATGTAGGGAACAAAAATAAGGAAACATTTTTCAAATTTCTATCGACCTTATCTCTAAAACCCAGTATTGAAAAGGACAATGTATTTTTTTTTTTTTAATTTTATTTATTATAAAAGGCTTTTTTTAATTATCTCTAAATGTATTTGTTGCACCCACAAAAACACTTAATCAAATTAGTGCTGAGGAAAATATTTTAAATAAAAGATGGAAATATGAAAAAGTACAAAATTCTTAATTTTATTTTTATTTTAATGAAGATTATCTGTTATATGTTCCAAATTTCCATAATTATATCTTAATTTTACAAGTTTTCCTCATATTGTTACACAACCTGCAAAAAAAAAAATCTGCTGCTTGGGATATTTTCATTGAATCAAAAATACCCTCAATTTCTCCCCCATCACATGCAGTTTTTTTGCAAAGAGAGGTTTACAAAAAAATGAACAGTAATTAAAAGCCATTATTTCCATTATAATGAACTAAACATATTATTTTAGGAATTAAAACAATTTTTTTTTGTTATGGCGCTGACAATTTTTTTATATTCACTCTTTTACGGAGGAACCTTTCTTCTTTCTCCAAACTCACCTTTCCAACTCTGCAAAAGTAGTTTTATTGTTGATATGAACTCCTCCAACAGTAGTCAGTTAGCATATTGACACATCTTCCTTCAATGTCTCTAACATCACTGACATACTGATGAAATCTTCACCCCTGCTCTGTAGTTTTCAAGTAAATAATCTTATATGGTAATGTAGGAAACAGATTTTATATAAAGCTCACTCTGGTGAATCCTTGAGCTTTATACACAAATCAATATGTGTTGTACAATTGTTTTTGTAGTCAAGATTTTTAGTACTTCCCAAAATCTGAAGGGTGTCATGCTTCTCTTGTTTACTTTTCCTCCCATAGTTTCCAGTAAAAAAAGAGAGAATCAGGATAAAAAAGTTTTTGTATGTCAGGTAAGAACTTCCACTTTCAACTTGACTTGCAGGCAGTTTCAGAACTTGGAACACAGGATATGGGAAACATTGCTTATCTTTTGTAGAAATTTACAGCTGATTCATAAGTCACAATTTGATATGAAGTAGTTATAAAACTCTTTTCGATGAAACCAAAGTCAGTATTGATGTCATTTTTTTTTGCTGTGAAGTTAAGGCATCTGTATGTGGCCAGTCAGTTTTTATCCAATACAACTCTCCAGCACTAAGGTCTTTACATAGAAAGTAGGGATTATCTTGTATAATATGCCTTGCAGGTCCACCAACAACATGGTTAGTAATTAATTTAAAGTTCCACAACCATCCATTTAGGTTTTGATATTTGATTTTCTCTGAATCATAACAAAATCATTATAGTTTTCTTCCATATGCACTGAGTGTCAGCAATACGTAAATCACCAAGCATACCAGCAAGAAATCTTTTTTGTTGCGAGTAAATAGCGATAAACAGCTTTCTGAATCATCGACTCGTTGCTGTTTTTGTTCCATCGAAAGCAATCGCGGCACCCACTTGGAAAAAACCTTTTTCATGCTCAATTTTTCATGAAGGATAGTAAATACACTTCCATATGATATCTGTGTCATCTCAGCAATCTCACGGAGCTTCACTTTACGATCTTTCATTATAATTTTTGTCACTTCACTCACATTTTCCGGTGTAACGGCTTCCACAGGTCTACCCGAGCGTTCCGCGTCATTTGTGTCGGTACGACCACGTTTAAACTCGGCAAACCACCGACAAATCGTTGCTTTTGATGGACAAGAGTCCGGGTAACATTTTTCAATCCATTGTTTCGCTTGCACGGTGTTTTTACCCATTAAAAAACAATGTTTTATCAGAACACGAAACTCGGTTTTTTCCATTTTTTAAACAAACTACAAAACGACTTTACTCCAACCTCGATAACTCAGCTGTTTCTGGTCCGATCGACTTAAAATTTTGACACGTTTCAAGCAAAGGTTAGTACTCTAGAAAGACCTGGTTACTGGTTTACTACGAGCGCCATCTCTGGGTTAGTCTCGGAACTTATTGATCCATGTGTTAAT
>BMAW01017730.1:222816-270626 GCA_019974015.1 Nephila pilipes | reverse complement strand
AAAGTCGCTTTTAACAATTACATTTTTTGTTGCACAGGGCTTAATAGTTCACGGATTTTGACACGGTTTACTTTAAAATACTCCTATCATTCCACACTATGTTTTGAAAATAAATTTGAAAAATCAAATTTTCGGAAGTGTAAAGGTACTAAGTAAGGTACCAGGTGATACGAAAAAAAAAAACTCTGTATCTAAGACTCTTTGTTTCTGTGACATATATTTGTTGTCATTATTGGTAGATTGTAGACTTTTTATGTGCCTAATAATGATATTTTAATTATTCTGGAACTATAAAAAGTAATTTTTAGCCAAAAAAGTGTTTCTGTTTTAGTTGAATATGCTCTTGTTTTTTGAGGCATATTTGCATTAAAGTACGATTATAAAATAAACTGTTAAGCTGCATGGTTCCAATTTTTTTCAGTTCTGTAAGGGATACCTATGCATAGATAGAGAATCAAATTACTTTATATTATAAATGATATATAATTTTAAAAAATTATTTTTGTATGAAAAGATAAAAAAGAACTAAAATTTTTAAGATTACAAAGTTCTTCAGTTTTTCCAAAGGAAATATGCAGTGATATCATTAAAAAGTTGGTTCACTATTTTCTATCCGTCCTTTTGTCTATAAGATGCAAATTATTTTTATATATTTATGGAATATTATTTTAAATTTGGTATTTTCAAATATGTTTCAAAAATTATGTCCATATTCTACTAAGAAAATAATATTTTGAAAATAATACTTTTATAGTTATGTGAAATTATTTAATTAGACACCAGAACTATCTATAATCTATTAATAATTTTAAATCATATATGCCGCAGAAATAGCTGTCTTTAATTCTTTATTTTACCATTACCGGCAGGTTCTGCTATCCTTAAAATTAAGTATTCGTTTTGCAATTTCACAGCGCTTTGACAAAAACAATTTATATAACTTTAGTACACGTTTAACTAAAACTTTTTATCAAGAGTGGGAAAATATCTTAATAATAATTTATGTTTTAGTGTTTGTTTAATATGGCTTAATTTAGTAGAGTACATAGTTTTTTAATGCCTGCAAATCAAACTGTGTAATTTGATTATAAGGACGTTAAGAAAGCAATGATAGCAAAAAATTGTTCTAAAAGCTTTAAGTCAACTAGAAAAATAATAGGTATTTAAATCCAGCATCAATTCTCATATATGCATAATCAAATAATTTTACTTTGAGATACTTACCACCAGTAGAGGAAGAAAGCGAAGAATGGCAATGTAGTGACCAAGGCTATGTGCGACCAGTCCCGGACAAGAAAGGCCATTATTGATAAAATCATGAAACCTAAGCTTCGGGCGGATTGGCTCAACACTGATACATTATTTCTGTGCTTGGGTCCCACCAGTTCCTGGGCTATAAAATATACAATCAAAGTATCAGTCAAAGAATTTATGCTTTTGAATGTGCAATAAATAAAATTTATTTAGTTTTTTTTTCAGGTTTTTGTTTTAATACAGAGTGTTTATAAGAAATTATATCACAATTTACGAACCTGAACTGTTACATTACTGTTCATTAGACTTTCTGGCTCTAACCATGCGGCATATAGTGCAAATCAAAAGGCGAAACATTTTCATTTTATCAAGCAAAACAATTTTAGGTGTTACACAAGGTAATGTTATTGCTATTGCTTAATAACGTCCCACTCAGATGCAACCCGATTGCTACTTGAGACGATTTTCGTAATTTTAAATTTTTGTGAAGTAAGAAGGGTGACATTTCAGTTGGCACTACTCCTTCCAAACTTCCACACCATGCCAAACTGGAAATCTTGGAGCCTCGAACAGATTTATTTTACATTTATCTCCACTAAAGGGCGCATCTTTAGTGGCGTCATGGATCGAAACCCATAACTCGACGAAAGCAATACCGGTTGAGAGACCGCGATCCTGACCACAAGGATACCACTGGCAGATTTATGCAGGGTAATAAGTAGAATAAAAACTCCGTTTCCTATAGAATAAATACGTGGAAAAAAGTTTTTGAAAAATGTTGTTAAGGGTTCTTCCCAGTCAAGTTAGCGAAATGTTATTGTGCATGTTATAGTTAATATTAGTTAGTTAAATCGCCCATTTCTATCTCTATCTACACTGGTGTACAAAACTTAAGCAACAGGGTTTTTTTTCGCCATAACTCTACAAGAATAATCTTGTAGAATAATAATCTGAGAGACATGAAATTCAGAAATGAGAGACAACATTGTGTACATAAGCGATGACGAAAGCATAGATGGGCAAAAATGAATACAATGCATATAGTATGGAATCAAACAAAAAAAGGCTTTATTGAACTCATAGTATTGTTACACATGATTGTCTGCCTAAGAGGAAGAACAACAATAGTATGGGATATGCCTTACCCCTTATTGTAATTGTTGATTCGCACCATCACTCCACACTCAGTACCAGATTGTCCAACATTTCTTAGGTAAGAGTACCCATTCCTTAATCAGCATATCTGTTTCAATTGTTGGGTGTTCCTATGAGGATATAATTGTTCCGCAATGTGTCTCCCCAAACCATCCCGCACATGTTCAATTAGATTTAAATGAGGGGAGAACGCTGACTAATCCATTCGAGTGATATTTTTACTTTCCAGTGGCTGCTGAACATCAGCAGTCCGGTGTGGCCGTGCATTGACATCCATAAAAACGAAATCTGGTCCAATAGCAACTCGGAAAAGATGCACAAAGGGAAGAATTACCTCCTTACAATAGTGACCTCTTGTTACAGAGCCTCTGTCGAAAATATGGAGCTCAGTCCTCCCCTTTAGCTCAATGCCTACCCAGACGTCAAATCCAGGATCACCGCAACGATTTCTTTCCGTGATGTTACTGGGATGAAACCATGTCCGAGCTCTCTCCAAATCAACTGCCATTGATAATCACTTGTGGTACTAAAACGACTCTTATCCGTAAAGAGGAAACGACTCCATTGATGAGATGTCCAGGTTTTGTGCTCCTTACTCCTCTCTAAATGGTGTCACCGATGGCCAACTTTCAAAGGAATGGAATGTTAAGGATGGCAGGAGAATAGGCCACCTTTGTAAAGGCGTCTGGTCACAATAAACTGCGACACTTGTCGCACTGTTGCTGTACACAGTTGCTGAGCAATGGCACTTGCTGACTAGTATCGATCTCTTTTCGCCTGCAGGAAGATATATCGGTCATCCACTGCAATTGTTTGCCACCACCAACTTTTCAAATAGCTGTACCTATGGTTTGGAAGGTTTTCCAAGCATCTCATCAGCTATACTGAACTCATCAGCTACACTAGTCAAAATACGCCCCTTCTCCCGCTTTCCGATCTTTCTTCGACTTGTGAAGTCTTCCAGGTGATTTATTCTAGCCATATTTACTAAAAACTCACTTGCACTTGCAGCGAATCTCTTTAATTGAGCCTACGTTTTTCCTTTTATTGTAGTTTTGAGTAACGCGCGCCGACAGCACACGATTTGCGTACACAGACGTCGCCTATGACATTTTATTCCTGATGTCCAAGCAATCATTTGACGGAATAGAAATATTAGGACAGTCATGTTTTGAAGTTTTAGTATCACATTTTATGCTGAAAACTTATATGTATTGGAATATGATTTATATTTATTTGTGTTGAATATAATGAACAATATAACTGTCCTTACTTTATATTCTTTAAAACTATTTAATCAATCAGGAATAACAAACATTATTTGAGTATAAATTGATTTTTTTCTCTGAAATTTAAAATCTATGGTTTTGTAGCTTAGTATTTAATAAAATAATTCACACACTCTCAGGGAAACTACTTTTTTTTTACTTTAAGAGCTAAGACCATAACAGTTTAAGTTCGTGTTTCCTTTCCTACAATATTTATCTTGGAACTTCTTCATTTCAACTGAAAAATAGAAAAAACTATTTTCTAAAGTTTGAAAAGTCAATTTCGTCACGTTCACACATAAAAGGAAGTTTTTCTACTTCGAATTTAGTTTGAGTTTAGGAAGGTTGGGCAGTGGGAGAAATAACAGAAAAATAAATATTTCCTAGCCTATTTTATCATTCGTAAAAGGATAAGAAATATAAAGTATTTAATATAATTTAAAAACTCTAAATAAAAAAGTTTTTAAAAAAACTCTATGTCCTTACTTACAGGATTATTTTGAATATGGCAACGAATTTAATTTATACTAAAATATTTAATTCTCCCAGATGCAAATTATTATAAAATATTGAATATGATTTCAGGAATTGATATGGAATTGGATTTATATTATGTACGAGTAATTAAACGATTTGAGTGAAATTTAAGGTTGTGAATAGTTTTGCTAGATTGAAATGCTAAAAAAATTGATAAAATAGTAAATATTTGTATTTAAATTTCTAAATAGAAGACTCTTAAAATTAATTCATTGAAGTATTATCATTTTCTAGCTCTTCCCCCATTATTAACATTGTAGATTAAAATTGTATGTGTTTCAGTTAAAATCTTATGTTGTATGAAAAAAAAAAAAACCAGATAGCAATATACTATAATGCATAAGATAACTAACTTTGAAAACCATATCTATGTATCAATGTAAGAAATTAAGGGATTTTGATATATATATATATATATTGAAAAGTCCCCGGCCTACCATAGTAAAACACATTTTTTTGGCAAAATTAGTTTTTTTTATTCAACATAATTCCCTTCAAGGGTGATACACTGATTATAGTGACCCTACAACTCTTCAATACCATTTTTGTAGTACGATTTGTCCTTTGCTTAAAATAGGCCTCAGTTTCGGCAATCACCTCTTCATTCGACGAAACTTTCTTCCCAGCGAGCATTCTTTTGAGATTTGAGAACAGGAAATAGTTACCGGGGGCCAGAGCTGGAGAATACGGTGGATGAGGAAGCAATTCGAAGCCCAATTCATGGATTTTTGCAATCGTTTTCACTGACTTGTGACACGGTGCATTGTCTTGGTGAAGCAGCACTTTCTTTTTCTTCAAATGCGGCCGTTTTTCGAAGATTTCGTCCTTCAAACGGTCCAATAACGCTATGTAATAGTCGCTGCTGATGGTCCTTCCTTTTTCAAGGTAGTCACTGAAAATTGTTCCTTGCGCATCCCAAAATACATACGCCATAACCTTGCCAGCCGACTGTTGCGTTTTCCCACGCTTTGGAGCGGGTTCATCGTGTGCAGTCCACTCGAATGACTGTCGATTGGACTTCGGAGTGAAATGATGGAGCCATGTTTCAACGATCCTCGAATGACTGTCGATTGGACTTCGGAGTGAAATGATGGAGCCATGTTTCATCCATTGTCACATATCGACGCAAAAACTCGGGTTTATTACGCTTGATCATCTTCAAACACTGCTCCGAATCATCAACTCGTCGTTGTTTTTGGTCAAAAGTGAATTCCCGCGGCACCCACTTTGCACAGAGCTTTCTCCTACCCAAATATTCGTGAATGATATGATGTACACATTCAGTTGATATCTTTAGAGTGTCTGCTATTTCATCCAATTTCAATATACGGTCATTCAAAATCATTTTGAGGATTTTTTTAATGTTTTCGTCGGTAACAACCTCTTTTGGGCGTTCACCGTCTTCGGTGCTCATTTCACCACGTCTAAACTTAGCATACCAATCCTTGATGGTTGATGTTCCTGGGCCAGTGTCCGGAAACTCCGCATCAAGCCAAGTTTTTGCTTCAACTGTATTTTTTCCCTTCAAAAAGCAGTATTTTATCAACACACGAATTTCCTTTTTATCCATTTTTTCACAATAACAAAAGTTGCTTCACTCAAAATACTATAATTCACAAACTAATGATCCGACAGCTGTGAAATTTATACACGCATCTTTTGAGGGTTAGGGCTAACTAAAACACATATGGATTTACTTTTAGTAGCGCCATCTATGTGTCAGGCCGGGGACTTTTCACTTCACCTGCTACATATACTTGGCCGCTGATGTAAGAAAAATAAAGGAAATAGAAATAGAAACATTTTGGAAATAGAAACAGAAATAAAGAACTTCACTTGGGGTAAAGCGTGCTAACGTTGCAAGAAAGATTTTTGTGAGCCTTTCCTCCATTCTATATTAGCAGTAAGAATGGTGGCACAGTAATTTATTTCCTTCAAATTGTAGGGATTTCCGACTGATTGATTGTTTTATTAATATCACCTTATAAATAACACGAGGTTTATTGGAGTTGGATCTCTTTAATTTTCAGCCAAGATACGAGGACGATATCTGCGCTACTACTCCAGCGTCTTAACTTCGACATCCCGTCTACAAGAGGGCATTGCGCCGCGACAGATTGAATTCGCATCAGACATGCTAAACAACGGGTCTTTAGTACTGGCAGAACTCGAATCAACGACTCGACAGAAACTATGGTCGAAATAATCTTGCAATCATGTATACTAGGTAAGCAAGGTCCTCTGTCAAATTGTAAATAGTTACAGTCCTTTTTTAAAAAATAATAATATCCGTTCTTTTAAATTTAGTGCCAATAAAGTATCTATTTTTATCTTCCAACTTTTTGTCTGTCAAGGTTTAAAGTCTTTCTTCCTTAACGGATAATACATCTCAAACATTTCTTCAGAGGCAAGTTGGAAAAAAAGTATTTCAACCCCCTAGCATTTCGTGAACTATTGATGCAGGCATAGGAAAAGAGTAAATTGCATTTTTTATTCTTGTACACAGAGCAAACACAGAAGAACTACATTTTCTTGTGTAAAAGTATAGACACTGAAAAAAGTAGTCCCAATTCTTCCATGCTTTTTCACGAAAATATATACCTTTGATGATCAGTTTCTTTTCTGATACTTCGTTCTAAGATCAGTTCTTTTCTGAGAAAATTTCGAAGTTACTTCTAAATTTACTCCGATTTGTTCTTATCGTTGAACCCAGATATTCGTTTTCTCATTTAGATTGATCGCTTTCCTTTTTTTCATCGATTTAGCAAATCTGCATTGAGCTGTTGGCAACTAAATCTCAGTGGATTGAATAGACAGTTACATTTCTCGACATATAAATACATTTTAGTAGATAAAGTGATATTATAACTACTTGAGATTCCTCAAAGTTTGTTCAAAAGGCTTTTGTTATCTCACTGTTTACTGGTAGGATAAGAATATTTTTTTTAAATACTTTTCTTGTGAAGATATTTTTATTTTATTTTATCAGCAGATTCCTGTAGTATTTTGCTGAAGTTTGTTGTAAGTGTAAAACAGACTCGTACAGTTTATTAACTAGTTGTAAAGGTAATTTAATTTTGAAAGATATATTAACTTTCCATATCAAAGTAAATAAGTGTACTAAAAATATTAGGGATATATTCTACTTTGGAATTTTATATTACTTCTCATTAATATTCTTTGTCTTCTACTAAATTTCATACTATTATATCTTAACAAAAAAGGTTTTTACTCTTCTCGGGGAGCTAGAGATAATCTTTTGATTTGTCACAGAAAGAAAATAAGAAATCAATATAACGAATCATACTTCTTATATTATAAAATTATTTCCCAAAAACGATGAAAATACATTTTTAAGAAATTATAATGTTCAGATAATTTAGTATATTTCCGCAGTCAAGGCGAAGTATAAAATTTCACCAACTTTTAACAGTTTTAGCAAATATCTGTCCAATGTAACGACTCCCGAACTGCTAACAACCTTTGATTTTAGTTTAGACCAAAGATCATCAACTGAAACAAATTTTATTTTCTTGCATCCGGCAGCACTGTCTATAACTGCACGTACCAAATAGTGAACTCCCGTTTATTTGTAAGAAGTACCTCTAACAAATCCTCCTAAATGTGTGAAAGTTTTAATGAAGATTGGGATGGGATATTGATGACGAAGCAGAGAAATCGACTCTCTTGGTGCAAAATGTTACTCGTATGAGAGATTATCCCAACAATGAAAATGAAGATCTTTATCTCCAAAAAAGGTATATTTCTTAGAGGAATACGATGAATTTACATACACTGGAGAGTGATTTGTCTTATTTTTAATAGTGTTTTAAGTTATATAAATTTCCTTCTAACTGTTTTTGTATATATATCTTATTGATGGCTATCGATCTTGAGGACCATTTCTATGATTCAACTATCGTCTTATCTACGAAAATAAACAGAAGAAAAGAATATTTCTTGAAGAGTAAAAAAAAATCTTTACTACACAGATAAAGAGTTCAAAGAGAAAATATTTTCATTTCTTTTTTTTTTCTTATTTATCATGTTAATTAAGTAATATTATTTTTTATTAAATATCCTTCTTTATTTAAAACGTTTTCTCATATTTTCCCTTTATCTTTTTAATAATTTGAATAGTTTTTATTTAATTTACTCCCTTTTTTTTTTAAAAAAAAAACTATTCCTCCTGTTTCCCCCTTTCTTTATAATGATTTACATTTTTAGTTTAATATTCTAAATATTTTACTTATGTAGGATTTTTCTAATTATTCTTTTCCCGTTAATATTTACATTTTCTATTCAGAGCACTCTGTTTTTATGTGTGTCTGTATTTCTTGTAATGGGCTAATGCATGACTTAATTTTGTAAACCTCCTGCTGAATTCTGTTTCATTCGAGAGAATTTAAAATCATTTAAAAAGAATTAAATCAGTTAACCAATCGAAATTGGTTGTAATGCAATACAATGAACTCGAACATCACATGAAACCTCTATAAAAATATTCGTAATAACACAATTAATATTACAGTGACAAGACATATACATATGAAAAAGAAATGTTTCTGCAAATTGCTATTGACTCGTAAATGCTCTTGTGAGATGATCACGTGATCAAACTAGTTTAGATAATTGACCGGTAACCTTCCTTCATGACCAAACGCAGTTGAAACCGGTTTCAGGCAGAAAATCTCTGTAAAAGGCGTAATCAAATTTTGAAAATATCATAAAATATTTTCAAAAATCGGGGATATAATGTAATTTTGGAAAATCCTTTTTTTTTCTTGCTTTTTCGGATGCACATTTTTGCGTTCAAATCGATATAACATTCTAGATCAGGCCTTGCCAACCCATTTGATGCATTTGGCCTGCCAGATGTCAACCTGCAGTACTCATAAAAAATTCCTTTATCTTAAACTATTCCATTTAGTATAATATTGTAATATTAACTACAATATTAACTCTTATACTATTCCGTTTAACATAATATAAACTGCTGTTTGTAGAAAATGCAACACCATGAAGGAATCATCAGAATCAAATGAAATTCGCAGCAAATGTCAATTATAGGATATTATGCAAATTAATAAAGTTTCAGAGCCATCGTGCGTGCGCGGCGCGCGCAGCGCCCTCTGAATTGATGCTGAAAGCGTATAAATAAATTGCTGTAGCGGGACGTTGAAAAAAGTCTATGATTATTTGTTAGTGGCAAACGTTTAGTGAGACCTGAGTATGCCTCCACGACGGAAGAATAAGAAATACAAGCAACTTACGGAGTTTGAACGAGGGAGGATAATCGGCCTTCGAGAAGGAGGATTTTCCTATCGCGCAATAGCAGCTCGTATGCAGCGGAACAGTTCCACAGTGATGCGAGTTTGGAAGCAGTGGACCGACGAGCACCGAACAACTCGAAAAACAGGCACTGGACGACAGAAGGTGACGTCAGAGCGCGATGATCGACACCTGCTCCGCATGGCGGTGAATGATCGCACAGCTTCCTCCAGGCAGCTGGCAGCACGTTGGTCTACTGCTACAGGTGTACAATTGTCGGCTTCGTCAATTCGTCGTCGTCTGCTGCGCCGTGGATTGCGTGCAAGGGTGCCTTTATACAGGATTCCCCTCACGGCGAATCATCGACGGCTGCGTCGGCAGTGGGCTCTTGAGCACAGAGACAGGCGAGCTGATTGGCACCAAGTTGTCTTTTCAGATGAATCACGCTTCAATTTGTGGACCCATGATGGCCGTGTTCGTGTTAGACGTTATGCCGGTCAACGCTGCCTTCCTGAGTGTATTATTGAACGACATAGTGTCGAACACCCGGAGTTATGGTCTGGGGTGCGATTTCGTATCATGGACGATCCAATTTGATACGAATTGAGGGTAATCTCAATAGCAACAGGTACGTCCGTGAAGTGCTACAGCCCGAAGTCGTTCCTTTCCTTCAAGGCATCCCTGGAGCTATCTTTCAGCAGGATAATGCACGCCCACATGTTGCGCGGACTGTTCGAGACTTCTGTTCAGCACAACGCATGCAACTTCTTCCTTGGCCTGCTTATTCACCGGATATGTCGCCTATTGAGCACGTGTGGGATATGGTTGGTCGGCGTCTCGCTCGTGATCCGCGTCCTGCAGTTTCCAAAGACGAACTTTGGTTGCGCATACAAGCGATATGGAATTCTCTTCCTCAAGCAGATATTCAACATCTGTTTGACTCCATGCCACGTCGTATAGCAGCACTTATTGCAGCGCATGGTGGCTGCACCAAATACTGATTTCGGACGCTTAATTTGTTTCTTTTGTTTTGAAAATTTCATCATTTATTTGTATCAGTACAAGTCGTTTCTGCATTAAATTTCATTTGATTCTGATGATTCTTTCATGGTGTTGCATTTTCTACAAACAGCAGTATATAATATTGTATTATAATGTGGTACGGAGGAAAAAAATGTGTTTCCAAAGCAGCCCGTAAAATCTTTCAGGTTGAACATGCCTGATCTAGATAACAGGACAAAAATAAAAATTTCATAGCAAGAATATTACGTTCACGAGTTCAAAATGACCAATAGACAGAAGCCTTAAAATATGCGGCAGTTTATACTTACCTAAAGCAAGAGGAGAGGAAACAACAGCGGATGACGCAACTCCAATGAAGAAACGAAGAACAGTGAAGTATAAAAAGTTTGGAGCAACAGCAGTTAAAACTCCAAAAAGGCACTGGATGGCCAGGAACGTGAAAAAACTCACTCGTCTCCCGAACCTTAAAAAGATTTTTCCTCGACTAATTAACTATGAATATCACATTACATAATAAAATAACTATTAATCACTATTGATTAATATATTATATAGTTATAATTTGGTAAAAGGATTTGGTAAAAGGAAATACCAATTCAGAAAGCAATTAATACGAGTATATTATACATTTGAAGATTCTCCACTTTTTTTAAAATGTGTAATACTAATTTTTTTTAGTAAAATAAGGATATATTGTAGTTTTAATTGCCTAAATCATTCAATAAATAAGTTTTAGATGTATAAGTTAGATTCAAATGAAAAATAAGATGTGTTTTTAGTTGAAATAAAAAAGTTTCACTGCATTAATTTGAGCAAAGTGGCACATTTTTTAAGGCTTAGAACAATTTCAGAGAGTTAAGGCGATGCTTACAGCGAGCTTGCGACTTATAATGGTGCGAGCATTTGTATATCATTCTTGGAAAATTTCTCTAATGACAGCGAGATATTTTAAAGGCATGGATGTTAAGCAGAATGACGCGATTGTGATAAAAGTTTCGTTGATAAAGTCCAGTGAAATACTTATTTAATAAGTGTTTATTAGTCTATTAATTATTTCATGTCGGTGGATGATATTTTTAAATACAATTTGTAGAATTTAAATCTAAATAGATTTGAGTTTAAGCTGAAAGTCACGTTCTGAGACCAGTTCTGGTTCCAGCTAGTAATAGTTAAGGTATTATTTATCTAAATTTCTTTGAATATAAATTTAAAAATAACAGTAACTTCAAATTATTTAGATATATTGATGATCTTATAGTTTTTCAAGTTAATTCTATTATAGATTTCATACCTGATTCTTTTATCATTTTTACCTTCATATTTAAATCTCATTAAAAATTCTCAGGTAAAAAATTTCTTAGATAGTTTATTTAAAAACGATAGGTTAAATGCTTATTTAAAAACGTAAAATTGGATTATTAATAATTTTTATGACAGGAGAGGTAAATATGAATTATAATATAATAAAATACCTTCTTTAGCGAGTAATTGAAGTTTAAACATTTCTTTTTTTTAAAAAAAATATTATATAATTATTTAATGATAGTTAATTTCCTATCAATTTTCAAAATAATGTAAATAATTTCTATATTGCCTGTGCTAATAAGCCTATAATTTAGAGAAAAAAAATAAAATATGAAAATTTTAAATGTGACTTAAAATTATACACATGTATTTCTTATATAGATATGTTTTATATTTTTGTTATGTTCTTTGACTCTGTATCTCTCCCATTTCTCTAATTTTTTTTTGTATTAAATGGAGTTTTCTTTGTATAAATCAGTTTTTTTTTTCTATTCTTGTCGAAACTCATTTTTTTTTGCTTTAAATCTGTTATTTTTTGAGGAATATACACGTTTTTATTTTTTCATTTTTTACAATTGCATTATATAGTTTTTTAATATCTGTTATTTCATATATTTTAGTAATATTCGAAAGTAAAGAAAAACTGTTTTTTAATTTAAATCTTTCTAATTATTCGTATAGTTTCATTTAAACCAATCAATCGGTGTTTACTGTGGTGAAGATTTCTTTCATGAAGTGTAAGAGTACTTATAAGTATAAAATTTGTGTAGTATTTTAAATGTTCTAACAATTTTTATCTATAGTATGTTTGTTGTTCCTATTTATTTGAAATTTATTAAAGTGTTTCATTTGTATAGTTAAATAATTTCTGTCAGCATATGTTTTTGAAATATTTCTACATTATTTCTGATGATGTGTCATTGGTAATTTTTTTTCCCATTTTGCTTTAATATGATTATTTCTTTTGTTTAAGCATTTTTTTTTTAGATTTTTTATTGGTTTCGCAATATTTTAGATGCTTAATTTTGTATAATTTGACTATTTGCAGATTGATTTTTTTTATTATTTTTAACTTGTTTACTTACTTATTTTTCTGTGGTAGATATTCTGAATTTGGTGAGTTTAGGTTTGTTATCGTATTTTTTTTAAATGCAATTAAATGAAGTGTGATGGCTTGATCAATAATAACGATATAAACAAACATTATTCTCTTCTAAAGAATGAAACAGTGTATTTATTACATTATTTCAAATTTTTAAATCTTTCACTGTGATTTCTGTTATAATTTATACTGTGCCGTCACGATTTTTTTAAAAATTTGTTTAATTAATTATAAAAAGGTTTTATGATTGCCTAAGTATTTTTAGATATATTTCTTATAACTATTGCTCTAAATACACACGTTTTATACATTAATAGTTTTGAATTGCGAGATTGATATTCTTAGTTTGTAATAAGATATGAAATTTTATGAATTATATACTATTGCTGTTTTTATATATATATATATATATATATATATATATATATTCCAATTTGTGTTTTTTTAAAAAAAATTAAGTGTTATTTTTTCACATCAATTTGATATACATAAAATAATATTTAAAATTGCATTAAAGCAGAATTTAGAATAAAATAACACTAAAAAATGTAAAAAAATATTTCTCACAATTGAAGTTTCCTTACCTATTCATGACTAAAATATACAACCATTGTCCTATAAAAGTTCCAATGAAAAATATACTGAACGCTAAAGATGGTAACCACGCTAAGTCACAGACCAGATTCCACTAGAAAATAGAAGGAAGACATTAGAATTACTTATAAATAGTTTTTAATAAATATTCAAATATAAGTTTAAAAATTAGCTTGAAACACAAAACATGTTTTTACAAGTCTCGTTACGAAACAGTAGATAAATTTCACATCTAATTTATAAAATTTGTATTTCATCGTTTGTGAGCTTTGAAGAAGACTATTTTCTTCTTCGATCAAAAATCCATCTATTTTTATAACAAAAAAAAAAGAATCGTTACATGCTCATAATGTTAAAATATAATAGCTGATTAACTCCGAAAAATTTGCTCATCAATATTTAGAAAAGAGTTGTATTTGACTTATAAAATGCAAGTTACACGTTATTTGAAAGAGATGAATAATCATAAATCAAATTCACATATTTAAATCTGTATACTTCATTTTAATTTAATTTCAATGGAACTTACAAATACATTTCAATTCATAAGAATTATTTAAAAGAAAGGCTTACGAATGATTCAAACAAAGCTAAATAAATTGTTGAATTTAATCTCCTGTACAAAATTTTGTGCGAAGTGTTCAAAAACAGATTAATGTTAATTTTTCAAACTATTCCAAGCAAATATTTACGTAACATTTTAAATTTGAAAGATTATATTTGAATTCTGTGTTCTTGATATCTTTTCAAAATAGACTAATCCTTTCCAATTTAATTTGCATGATATATTTATATATCTAATACTGTTTGTGAGAGAAAATAATCCCTTCGAAGTAAAATCATTTCATAAACGCACATACACACACACACACACACATATATATATATATATATATATATATATTCATCTTTTATTTGCTCACTGCTTACAAGAAAGGCTTATGAAAAAAAGACGCAGAATATATTTTGAATGATATAGTATGTATTCAAGAAAACAGGATATCAAAAAATAATTTAATATTATGAAGCGTATATTTTTATTACCAAATTTGATTTTATCATATATACTTCTGTTAAGTGAAAATGTTTAAATAAAATAAATTTCAAGAGTTGTTTTATGTTGTTTCATATTATTCTCAGATTTATAGAATATGTAAGATTTATTCGTATATTACTTCCATAAACATAATTCAAATATTTTTTAATTTACTTCTAATTTATGATTAATATAAGAGTAAGACAATTTTCGATTCTGAAGTAAAAGAACACTGCAATTTGTTAATATATAAATTGATAACTTGGGAAATTGTTTTAAATATTAACAATCTTTCAGGCTCAAAATATAAAAATCAAATAAGCATGAAATCTTATGTTTATGATAATATCAATTAATTGTGATAGTTTGAGTAATCAAATTACTTCTACTTTCTAAAAGCTCCAAATGTAACAGAATTAAATAAAATATTATTACAACAATTTTTTTCCTCATTATAAAATGAAAGATTAAAACTTTGGCACTTATGACTGAAAACGCAATTTTTTTCCCGTTTTTCATCGGTAAACATTTGATTGTTCTACAAGAAATTAAATAAAGTGGTTTTAAATACGCTGAAGATGTTTAATAAATTTCGTAACTGAAATCAAAGGCATTATTGCAAGAAAGTCAAACAAATAAATAAATTTTAACGAACTTTAAATTTTTGAAATTAATTTGCATTCATATAGAAGAAAAATAAAACGTATTTAGATATTGCTGAAATTATTACAAAATAAGTTAAGGAGAATGATATGTTGAAAGTAAAATTTCTTGTTTATACAATACATTTCAGTCGAAGTCTTCGTGTCTCTAACTCGGCATAACTAATTCAGTCGACGTCTAACTCGGCACAAGCAATTGAGACAGATTTCGGACAACATCACAGAGGAACTATGTTAAACAGAAGGCATATTGGTACAATAACGACAAAGAGACATGTTCTTTTTTTCTTTCTTTTTTTTGTGAAAGGAAGGTTAATTGGAATGCTTTAGGTCATGCAATCACAAACTGAACGATGCTGAATTTCGATTGTACGTTAGTGTGGGATCTAAAGACTATGGCTGAAATTTCAAAGTGCGAGGAATGTTAACTGGTATTAGTACCCTGTCTCCTAAGAATCACAAGTGTTCGCAAAGAGCGATATCTGACAGTAATTATGAGACATCAGAAGAAAGTTGCGAAGGAGGAACTAGATCAACTTGATATTGAAATCGATTGATGCCATCTGTTAAACGGTACATAAGCAAATTCGACACTTATTCCAAGGTTAGTTTTGAATACTGTCGCTTGGAGGTTTCAGCGTCAGAGTGATCTGGATCCATTATTATACACCAAAAATTAACAATAATAAAAGCAAAGGGCTGCTTCCTGTGAATCTGCTTCAAATAAGGAACACATATTCTTATATATCCGAAAAATTACGCAGACAATTTTTTGCTATGCAAAGGGCGCCATACTCATTAATTTTCTACAAAAAGGAAAAATATTCAATGGACAATATTATAGTGAGTTACTCCATTCGAATTTTGCATTTCTAAGACGGGTATATTTAAACTACTCCTTGGTTTATTTTGCAAAAATTTAAATCATGAATTAATTTTGCATCATGATAAGGGATACTTATGGCACAGAATTTAAATTTTACATTAGAAAATTAACTAAATCTTCTCTTCTTGATTTAAAAATAGTGGGATGTACCTCAAAGTTATAATTAATTTGTACCTGAAATTTTCCTCAACATAACTAGAACTTAAATAAAATGATATTAATAAAAATTATTGAAAACAATGTCGAACAAGTAAATAAATATTCTTTTACAATACTTTTAAATATCTAAATATAAAGAAAGTTGTGCAACACAAAATTGGAATGGGGCGAATAAAAAAAGAGTGATACAATTTTGTGAAAAAAAAAATGGAACATTCTTAACAAATTGCATCATCGACGGATGAAATTTGTTTTATTGTTTTGTTATTGAGAGAACTGAATTACGTTGTTACCCATATATATGTATATGTGTTATATATATATGCATATGTGTGTGTGTTCATATTGAATTATGTGTTGTGAGAATCCCTCTGATGATCGCTATTCCTCAAGTCTTGATGTCTCTTTCTCGATTACAGTCTTTTTTGAGATTTTTTTTCCCTTTGTATAACGTCATTTATTTTCAACTATGTCCACAGGAACCATCACCCTGACCCAAATGTACAAGAAATCTCATATTTAACAGACCAGATTTTTTTGATTCAAACACTCATCCTTCCTTAATTACTGACGCAGGCTCAATTTGTGCAGGATATTTATACTTCTAACTGATTGATTAATTTATTGATTATAAACATCGCTTTTAGGAGCAACATGTGGGCTATTGGAGTAGGACTTAGCAATTTTGAACCTCACTTAAGAAATGATAAGGGCACCAATGCTGGCAGACCACAGTCCAAATTTTACTTATACAGCCAAAGTAGTGGGTATAGTGAAATTCGAATAGAAGCTTTACCCTAAAATTGATACAAAGATGAAGAATATTCAGATTTAACTATTTCTAAGTGAAAATTTTTTTTATCGTCTGATAGAGCACGCATGGAAAAATGATCAAATGTTCAAATTCTAAGTAAGTTATTTTTCTAAAAATACATAAAAATCAATGGATAATTTACTACTATATAAATTAATAATTGCTATTCATCCTAATAATTTAATAAGAGTTTAATTTTTAAGCCAAACATTCAAAAATGCGTGTTAAAGAATTAAAAAAAAATGGATGAATATCAATCTGTAATCACAATACAGGCATTTTGAAATGGCTATATCAAGAAATTTTTATGCCTAAAATCTAATATAATCAAGTATTTTTACAACCCTTTTTGATTTTACCCTCTTTCTCTATTTTTTCAACAAAATAGGATAAGACAGTTGTTTGTAAAGAAAATAATATGTTTTGAAAGTAAAAATAAGTTAATCAATGTTTCTACATATTTCAAGCAGCAATTTTCTCTTTATAAAATTTTTAATTTAAGTTACATAAAGCATTTTATTACAAATTATGCTTAAAGCGATTGCATCTTACTTTAAAATGTCGATAAAAATTATAATTCTAGTTGTGTAAATCAAATTAGAAGTATGAAAATGTATCTCAGTTTGATAGTAAAAATAGTTCATAATTTGTAAGAATAATTAGAATCTATATTTTAATATTATTATTGTCTATCATGAATCACAATTAAGAAGAATACGATTTAAGTGAATTATTTTTTAAATTACATATATTCAAACCAAAGGAAACGGGTACTGTTAAGATTATCAAAAATAAATAAATAGAAATTAATATACATAAATTTATTGAAAAATTATATAATATTATTTCTCCACATAAAATACATTTCTAAAGATCATTTTCCATTTTTATTATTAGAATAAATAAATAATAATTTTAAAAAAAATTTTTTTTTTTTTATTACAAAAACGGAACACCTTGTTAAATGCGGGATATTTGTTTTTGAAATAACAATCAGTAAGCTAATTATTTTTTGATTATAAGCTATTCTTTCGGAATAAGTGTTTTTTTTTTAAAGAAGACTGCATTCATTTTTTTTTTTCGTTAGAAGTAAGCAATTAAAATTGAATCAGATTTTACCGAGTATAATAAAATTCTAAGTCAACTTGATTCAAAAATAACGGATTCCTTGGAAGTATTCCTAAACAGAACGTTCTTTTTCCTCTAGAGTAAACAAACATAATTTTATTTATTCGAATTTGTTCCAGTCGCAAAAACTGCGTTTTATCAATGTATTTCGTACGTTGCAAAGAAATAGTTAGCATAAAAAATGTTTTCAAATACACTCTAAGCGCGTAAGACTTTTAAATACGTTGTCTGTTCTTTAAGAAAAGAGGATAAAGTGCCAAAATAAAATTGCCTTTTACCTAGCGAACATAAAATTTTCTTCTCTTAAAAGTTCAGATAAAGCATATGCGTTTCGACTCAATTTACATGGGGATAGAAAACTATTTTTATCCGTTGCATTCTGAAGGTATTTGTTCAAGAGAAAGACCAGGCTTTGCGCCCTTTTATGAAATAAAGGAAAGATTGTTTGGAAACTGATTTAAAGATAAAAGAACGCTCAAAGTTATTGAATTAATGTGGTTAAATCTCAAAGGAACACAAGATGTTTCAGGACAAAGACTTATAATTTTCTGTGAATAGGCAATGTTAGCTTTCGGAATTAAGTTTGCGAAGAGGAATCTTCAAATCGGATTAAATTAAACGAATCCAGTTTGAAAATACTTATTGTATTATCATGATCGTGCATTTTATTTTATCTTATTCTTTGGTTTAGCATTCTACAAGTGTTGAAATGAAAATAGATTCAAATTTTAATGCTTTGTTTTGCATAACGAGATTGATTACTTTATCATATTTTTTTCGTTGGGAAAAAAATAATTATACCTGAGCATTTTGAAAAACAAAAGAGAAAATATTGAAATAAAAGCAGTTATTTGTTACAATCCATTGTTTCATTAAAATAGGCCACAAGTTTCAAATGAGATGAATATAATATCATTTAAAATACAACTAATACAAGAACAAAGATTAAAAATAATAATTTCACGCTTTTTTAAATGATACACTTAAAACAATAAATTAAAAATAAGGAAACAAATAAGGAAAATTTTTACATAATATTTTAAGTAGTAGTGATATGAAGAATTTGTCAATAATATCACATGTCTGTTGAATACCCATCAAGATTTGCTTTTCATAATTTATAGTTTATTCAATAGTCATTAAAATATTAGAATTATTAACAAGAAATATTAGTCCTATGGAATGCATTTCAGAAAGTTTTATTTTCAATATTTGCTAAGCAATGATTGATGGAATAATATAACATATAACAATATTATTACTTGTAAAGAATCACTTTATATCATTGCTGTTCTATCAAATATTTTTCGAATTTTTAGATAAAAGTAACGATTAATTTTTTTTTTGTTATTGAACTTATTTTCATATATATTCGTACTTACATAATGTAAAAATGCTTATGACTTAGATATTTTGCCATCTCTTAAATTAATAGGTATTGACCATATCCTGCAAGCGAGCAGTTATATAAAATATATAAGTGTACTTAATCTAATTATTTGAATGATTATACTAAGGGTGTTTTTAAATTATATACCGTTTTTAAATATGGCAGCTGCAGTACTATTATTATTTCCATTCCACGCATATGCTCTGAGTACCTATATATTTTGTTTAATCACAGACACCAACACGAAACCATTCGTCTGTGTTTATGTTTTATTTGTGCGTATTTGAAATGCCTCACACACAATTGAAAATACCGCCGATGTTGAATTATGTGCTGTGATTATCTTTCTACAAGTAAAAGGCATGGAACCTTTCAAAATTCATCAGCAAATTTACGAAATGTGAGAACATGTGATTCATTTGATGCTGGAAACAAAACTGAATGAAGCCATTCATAGAATGAAGCCATTCAACATCACCCATAAAAGTGATGGTTCTAGTAAACGATTTCAGCATGCAAATTCATGTGTAATGTGTTTTGGAATATGTATGGGGGTGTTGCTTTTAGGTTGTTTTCTTCCGGGGACACAGAAAGTTCTGAAATATATTGTGGCAACTTGTGACGTTGGGCTATTCGCGGTTTTCTCTTCGCTAACCTTGAGGACTTTTAATTAAGATTGATTGATTTTTCTAAGCAACCTTTGTCCAACCAAAAATGAAATATGAATATTTAAATTACGAGCAGGTAGAAATAAAGTGAAATGAGGGAGATAGGAATTATTTAAATTAAGCTTGAGACACTCGAGCGAGTTCGAATGGTTCTAGCTTTTGCCAATTATTCCAGAGGCAAAGACGGGGCCGATAATTGTTACAAGTTATCGGTTTCATAGTGAAAGTTAGAAATCATGACAGTCTCAACTTGACACTAGTGGTAAAACTCTATTAGTTTGTTATTGGTAGACCAAGTTAATATATTTAGAGCACTATTTGGAGAGAGCCGGTTATATTTGCCGTTATATTAGCATTTTGTCAATAAATTCAGTGTGTACGACCTGTCTAACGTCTCTTTGATTGACTTATTGACTTTCAGTGTTAGTACACTGAGTTTAGCTATGGCACTAGAGGCGACTAGGAATGGTTCGCCGTCACAACCTTAACTAAACTAACCTTAACTAACTAATCCAAAAAAAGCATGCCATGCTCAGTAATGAAATTCCACGACAATTCACTTCATATGTAGATCCCCGATCCGAGATTTCACTACATCCTACGGCTGGGAATAAAATTACTACAATGATGATGGAAAAACGGCAGTGCTCTAGTGATTAATCCATCAGGTGGAAAATTGCTATGAGGACGTAATAGATAAACAAGTTGTACGATATGAGGTAAAAGGAGTAGTTGTAATAATGTTGAATAGTAGATTAAAGTACAGGCTTTAGTATAAAAACAAAATATTGGGAAAAAACGGTTTATTTAACTCCAAAATGTCGCTTACTAAAAAAACACGGTAAAATAAATTTAAATAAATGTGATTTGGGAAAGAACCGTTCAATTTCGATATTTAAGTCGTAACTCAGATCTTAAGGGCTTCACATTTTTCACTACACAGATAAGAAATAGTTGGTAATTCACTGATGTGTTTGATGCATTGCTTATAAAAAGTGCTAAATAAAATACTAAAAAAGTGAAAATCTAAAAGTACCCACAAAAGTTCTATGTTACAAGAGAAAAACTTTTATCTGAGTTTTACTTAAAGTTAGTTTTTATTTTCTGGTTTTCTTAGCTTTTCATACTTATTCCATAGCCTCTACTTTACACACTTCAAGACTTGTTTTCACTAATATTTTGCACATTAGGAAATTGATTAGACCTTAATCAATGCATCTAAATTTCTTCTAAAAACAATTAATAAGTATATTAATATTTTAACGTCACTTACACTAAGCAGTTAATACTTTAACAAGAATTCTCTTCAATCCACTAGATTAATTCAGGTGCTTCAATCCCAATTACAAATCTCTAACAACAAGCTTTTATCCTCAATATCCTTTTATTTCTGTTACATTTACATATCATTATTTCTAATTCAGCTGTCTTCCCTTCCATCTTCGTTTAATTTATCTAATCACGTTTCATTTTGTTTCAGAAGAAATTCTAATTTTATGTAATTCACAAAATGATATATAGTCTTCGAGATTAGTGAAGAGAGAATCGGAAATAGTCCAACGTAACTACTTGCACAAAGCTTAGGTATTAAACAATATTTGTATTAGGTTTATAGGAAATTTTAAACATAAAAATTTAATATCATTTTTAATTTGACTAAATTTATATTTTGAAATTATAATTATGTTCAACGTGTAAAAATACTTTCTTATCAAATTGTCATTTTAGGTTTTGTGTTAGGTATTAAGTACTCGTGCGCACACTTGATTATAAATGTAATTGTAAATATTAATTATTACTCATAATATTCATATACAATTATTTTTATCATAAATGGGATTTTAAATAAACAAACTTTAATAATCTTTAAATAAACAAATGAATAAGTGTGCCGATATCTCAAAGATAAAAATGATTCCCATTGCTGTCAATTTTAAAAACTGAGGATTATTTCAACTTGGCCTAAAGAAAGATCATTTTTCCTCGTTGAAGATTTTCCAGTTACGTTATGTAATTCACAAATTGTTTTATCGTTTTTAATTAGTGAGTATAAGCTATCATTGTAATGAATCCATGAAGATTTAAAATTATCTGTCATATATGAAATACAACATTAAATTGCATATGGATACAAATGAATTTCAATTATAATCTTAAACATTACAGAGAAATGTCCATAATACAATATATTTAAAAATATTATGCATTTAAGAAATAAAATTAATGAAGGAAATAAATATTAATGAGATAAAAAATATTATGCATTTAAGGAAAATGTGTTTTCAAATATAAGTTATTTCATAGGAATATTAAGATAAGGAAACTGCTGCTTTCGTAATAAGGGAAAAAAAATTGCATGATTCTATTATATTTCTGTTTCAATAGTATTATATAAAAGGTGGTGTAACAGTTTTTTGAAAAAAAATATTGAAGGAAGAAACAATACAGGAATTCAATGTATTCTTTGTAAAACAAATAAATATACATAAATTTCATATTCATGTATTACATGAACTTAGGATGTAAACAGAGCGTTTAACGAAACTTGTGGAAAATATGAAAACCGTATTTATATTTTGAAAATTTTTAGCTGAAGTTATCTTATAGCAGATTTGTATAAAATTGTTTTCAACATACAGATGAAACAGAGTAAGCAATTTATGTGTTATGATAGATATCTTAAATAAGGATTTGGAATTAATCATGCTAAAGGAATTAAATTTTTAAAAATTAGTTCTTTATAAAAATAAAACAAACTTAACGGTATATCAGTATCATTATTGAATTCTAACTTCTTTTCCAGAATATATAGTAAAAAATATTGAAAAATACTTGAATCAGCCATTTTAAAAAAAAGTTATATGTATCGATTGATGTATTTCATATGAAAATGGTACACATTTCATCTATTAAAGCAATTTTTGATATATCTCATTCCCTTTCATTATCAAACCAATAAATTATTTTTTGGCTCACTTCGTTTACATCATCTTAGAGGAGAATTTTATGTTATGGAAGGAACAAAAACAAGATAGCTAACCACTTTCTCCCTCAAATCCAGAGAACACTTTTCCTACTAAAAAAAAAAGATACGCCCCATTTATATAAAAAAATTAGAACATTGAGAACATGTGCCAGTATGTACCAGCCAGTGTAGAAAGACATTCACAATGAGATAATGAATGAGTGGCCCACAGCTATAATAGACGACGCACCTGAACACATGTAGCTTTCGTCCAGCTCCCAATATTCCACATTAGCGCAACAGCAGAGCAAGTATACCTAAGTGACGATATTGAGGTTTAAAATAGTTTTGGCATGTCATGTAAAACCGGAAATCGAGAGAGAGAGAGCGATAAAAGAGAATGCAAAACCAATAATGTAAAATCAAACTGTCATTCTGTGAATAGCATTAATCTTTTACCTCAATATATTATTCCGTTTAATTTTATTTAAGTACATTGTATGAGATAAAAGGATGGAACTAGAGGCAACCTTGGTAAGGGTTCCTTTAAGTTAATTACATACTAGCAAAATAATGTTGAGAAAAAATTACTCGACAGTTTTCTATCTCACTTAGATTGCCTATTATATTTGTATGCAGTGATTTTTTTTAAAATGGATTTCATAAAAAATTCAAATTATATGTTAATAAAATGAGTCTGGATATGTGATAGATCAAGTAGAGTTTATGTTTCTCATATCTAGGTTTATTTTAAAAACGGGTCACGTATATTTTTCCTGATCAACCTGTAGGACCATAAATAGTTACGTTTACAGTTTAAAATTATGTGTAATTCCCCCTTGAAAAAAAAACACAAATTTTAATTTCCATAATATATTTTTGAAATAAATACTGTTTTTGTGACTGTGTTGATATTTTTCTGCTTCTTTCTGTTTAAAAACGACTGGTTGATTTCAAGAATAAATTGTTATATATTTGAATTGTTATTAACACTCCAGCTTTAAAATCAATATCAAATTAAAATGTGGAACAGAAATAATGAAACAAAGGAGAAAAAAATTGTTCACACGTAATTTTATGATAAAAGTAGAAATGTTTCTCACTATATCTGAAAAATTAAAAAAAAAAAAAAAACTCTTACCAAATGAAAATTAGAAAAATGGCATACATCACTTGCTCAAAAAACATTTCAGATTTAAATCTATCGTTATTGAATTACGCACGAAATTTTCCCCTTAAATAAAAATAAAATGTTTAAGAAAAAAAATACTTATCTTTTTATATTAGTTTAAAATTATTCGTTGCCACGCACAGTGTTTTTAGAGCACATTTGAAACTTTTGTCATTTAATTAAAGTTGATACATCCTTAAAAAGTGGGTTACGCGTGCAAAAACAGCGTTTTTCAATAGAAATGGCGCTTTTCTAACAGTGCTAATTAAAAAATCACAATCTATACCAAGAGTGTATGTATTTCAATACCATATGTAAATTAAGTTAAATCAATATTTTTTTCTTCAGTCTGTAAAGTATTAAAAATATTCTCATTGGCGTTGTGTGATAATAAATGAGATTATTTAATAAAAAATATACTACTTTAAAATTTAATAGGCACATTTCACTTTTGATATTTATTTTCCAGATTTTTTTACAGCGTGATTGGTTAATATTGTAATATACGTGTCAAACAGTGACTGAATTGATTAATCAATATTTGATTTGAAAAAGATGAAGATAATGTTTCAAAAACATTGCTTTATTCTTATTTATTTATTTTTTGGCTTAGAAATCTGAAATGTTTAAGAACTTCGAATTTAAAATTTAGATAACTCCATGTACCTCATATAACTTGGCTTGATTTTAAAAATATGAACAATTTCGAGGATCACTGTCTATAATGTCAACAAATAATAAAAATTTGATGGTAAAAAATATAACTATTGCAAATATAAGTTTTATGGATTTCATGATCCATTAAAATTAAAGTAGAAATTTTTGGTTTATTTTGCATGAAAGTTAGAATTTTCAATTTGAATTCTTAGCAATTTCAATTTGAGCTACCACAATACATTATAATGTAGTGTACTTATATAAATTTGGCTCTCAAACTGCAATATATACCTCAACGGGAGTACGTAAAGGTAATTTAAGGGATGTATGCGAGTTCAGAGAAACCTGAACAAAAATATTCAAAGAATAAATCAATGAACATAATTTACGATTATCACCTAATCTTCGGGATACATTCAATTGAATTTGAGCCATGACTAAAAATCTATAATGCAAGAAATATTTATGATATTGGCTCTCAAAGTATCAAACACATATCCATACGGGTACCTGAAGATAATGTATGGGTATATAAAGGGAAGTTCAGAAAAGAGTGATGAATAACAAGACTTTGTTCATAATTTATGAATATCATCCAATCTTATCCTAGGGATGTTCGTTTTCTTTACGAGCCGAGCTGTACAACGAAAAAAAATGTTTAAAAGCAACTACTGTACAGCATGCATTATACTGGACATTTTACTGAAAATCCAGAAGTTTCGACAATTGATCTCTATTGCTTCAAATACAATTATAATTGGTATGTGTATTCTATTCCGTCTACTATGAAAGTTAGAGCAATTGTAGTTAAATTTGTATTAACTGTTTCTAGTCCAATTACATTCAATAATCATTTTACGACATTTTACTGGTTTGGTGAAAGGGATCAACGGTATTTTACACATATTTCTTAGAAATATTAAAAACAATTGTAGTGATACGTGGTTTTTACGATCATGAAACTAAGGAATTTTAATTTGGAATTGTGCCTTATGGAATCTAATTTTATTAATGAAAGACCCATAGAGGGTCATTGAACGTTTAGTGTTCCGAAGAGTCAATGGCATTTTCGAGAGAAAGGAACGCTTTCTCTTTGTTTGTGGATACTCCCCCATCCCGTCTGGCATCACTCTTAAGTTAGAAATTCCCCAAGAATTTGACACATTCCCACACAACATATGCGTATACTGACGTACACACATTGACACAGACATGTCACACTCGCGAGTCACATATAAAATAGTAACACTTTCTAAGTTATGTACATGGATTAAACTTCTATGATAGAGACACCTCTGTCATCCCTCTCCAGGTAAGGATAGTTGATCATGTCTTTTCAATAAATTTAATGAATGCACAATATTATAGTCTTTTCGTTTGAATTATTGCTCAATTTATTAATTCACCATTCTCAACTATGATCGAAGCTTTTTCTCTCCAATATACAATCCATGTGGCCTAGTTATTTAATTATAAATGTGTTAACATCAAAATTGTTAAGTTTAAATAAATTACCTCAGAGAAGGTTTCCATTTCAGTAGATTATACAGTTTATTTTCCATTCATCTAATAATAATTTAATTCATTTTTGAAATTAATTACAAATGAAGTATTTTAATCTATTTCAAAAAATAATTAAAAATAAAGCACCTTAAATTAATTGCAATCTTGGAAAAAACCTTATTTGTTTTTTGTTAAGTGTTTGTTTCCCCCCCCCCTTCCTTTTAAACTGATTTGTAGTTATCGAATTTAAAACTCGATTTTAAATCAAAATCAAATGGAAATTTCTTCGATACCCTTTTAAACTGCGTTCGCAATTTTTATCGACTGTGTATTTTTTCTGCAGTTCAAAGGAAATAAATGAATAAGGTTTCGAAAAAAGAAAATGATTGACAAACATAGATCAATATGAATTTAAATTAGACTTATATACCAAAGAGACCACTCCCTTTATTTTTCTGTTACCGAAATTCCTTACTTTTTGACATTGCCGTAATAAAAATCAAACTCGAATACCCAATTTGAAGCAACAAACATTATGACCACTTGCAGTACCAAAAGCGTTCGTTAAAAATAAACTCATACCATTTTTTTTTAAAGAAATATTTTGCTTTTGCAATTGACTGCAGTTAAATTATTATTCCCATCTAAAGTCTCATCAATCGGATAATTGATTACATATTGATGGATGTAACTGAGACTATGAAATGACATTAAGCGGATTCGATCACTTTGCCAGAGACTCCAGAATTCAATTCAATCAGTACGAAACAATTTTGAATCCCAGCCAAGCGATATCCCCTCACATTATCTGCTACAAACCACCAAAGAAAGAGGTCGATTCCAAAACTGTAATTCTGAAGCCATCCCGTGTTCTCTTTGCTCATTGTTTTCGATGGTATTATTAGATAAATTGGCAAATTTCCTTTCACAACGAGAGTGGTATAAGACCACTTTTTGGAATAGATCTCAGAAAAATATCCTTTAAACTAGAATATTCACAGTTATTTTGAGTTTAATAAGAGCTAAATACAGGTATTTTAGTCCAGTTCCTTTATTTATGCAGCTGTTTTTCACAAATAATTAAGTTAATATGAATATTCGTCTTGGGTTTTAAATATTAATATTTCATTCACATTATTTTTATAGATGTAAAACAATATTAATTTTGTTATTCGAAAACATTATATTAGTGGCTTTTTGAAACGATATTTAAACGAATACTTTTATTAGATTTGGACTGTATTTTGTAATTGTGATGAAAAAGAGCCCATCCCGATGCAATTCAAAATGATGTTTACATATGTTTATTCATTTAATAAATATTTACCTAATATTCAATATTTGCTCTTTGTCTTTGTATATTTGCTGCTATCGCCATTTTCAATTAATGAATGATTCGAAAATTCGAGAATTTCGAATTCAAGTGAAGGAATATTTAATAATGTATACCAGATAGAGGACTCTTTTCACGCAGGTTATTATGCCAATATTAACATTTACTCCATTCAAAGAAACTTGAATAATGCATATGAGGAGTTTATAATAGTGCAGAACAAAAGAGAAAGAAACAAAAGGAAAGAGAAAACATTAAAGAAATTAAAACTTGTTTTGGTAAGATTCAAACATGAAATTCCATTCAGTAAGAAAGTTTGCTTGAAAAATAATTGTTAAAATGAGAAAAAAAATTTATAATTTGAATAATGAATGCATGTTCTTCTTGTTTGTCGCTATAAAACTTGGTATAAAGTTAATTCATTTCCTTTTAAAATACGTGAGCTTAAACGAATTTTAAAAGCACTCGAAAATTATTAGGCATGAAATCAGAATTTTACGTATTGTATCTATTTTTTTTTTCATTTGTGCTGATATTTACAATCTAATAAGAATATATACATATACACGTTGTCCTAGAGAATGCATTATAAAATTAAAAACAAATTCGTGAATACAATTAAAGGTAATAAACCCTTGTTGAGGAAGTGATAAATTTTAAATTTGACTCACACCACTTTAGAACACTCATTTCACCTATTTCACTTCATCGACAAAAAAGCGAAAAAATAAAGAATTATCAACTTAGTGTTAGGAGATAAAACAGTTAAAGGTCCAAACTCCGTCAAAATCGAACCAAAAACCAATATCTACAGAAACAAAACGATAAAAAAATATAAAACAAAAACAGCAACAAGAGTTAAAACAAAACGCCAGATAGGAATGTAGACATTTTTATTTGATTTTTTATTTCGTCCCTTTGTGAGGCCGAAAACACATTTTTAAGTAAGTGTAATGCTTTTTCATTTGAACTATAGTATTATTAAGCTTACTTTGGCTTCTTTTCCATCTCTTGATAAAACCTTTTGTTTCGATCGGAAAATGATTTTTTTTTTTACTTTATCACAGTATCGTTAATGGTAATGTTTTATTATTTATGATGGTATAGAAGTTTACGAAGAGTCAGAAGATTTTCCATATCGACATTTAGTTGTAATGTTTTGAAGCATCATTTATTACAACCAAATATAATTTGTTCCTTCGAAATGTGTTGAAATAATTACTTAGAAATGGTCTTTTTCAAGAAAGACTGTTCTGGAAAAGTTTGGAAAAGAAATATACCGATACATACAGAAAAATAATAACTTGAAATCTATCTATCTATATATAAATACGTACAATATAAATCAATGTAATTTTCATACTAGCAAAGGAAAACACAAATGTAGAATATTCAGGATAATTTTCAACAGTAAAAAGGTTAACAAATCTCAGAAAGTTTAAAATTTTATCATTAATGTAACATGTATCTGTAAATTTTCTTTTCCTCATGGAACGAATATTCTATAACTCTGATTTTTTTTCATTCTATTACACTACTGATATAATTTAATCTCCTCTTCTTTTGCTTGATTTTAGGTGCACAAGCATTAATTGTCTTATTCCTTTCTCATGTTTCCAATTTCTATAATTCGGAGTATAAGTTTGTTATTGAAAATTATAACTTCTTGTCATGTTTAAAATAAAAAAGGAGAAAAAAATGTAATAATGTCTTCTCTTAACAGGATATCCTGAACTCATCTGGAAATGATAATATATCTCGCAACAGAGGTAGAGTAGGAATATTTTATGAAACCAAAACTACGAGAAGTAAACCATCAAAATAGATGCAATAAAATAAACCTTATAAACATCCAGGAACAGTCGAGTAGAAACTTGGGTCAAAAACGAAGGAGGCAAGAGAAAGAAATCCTTAACCTTAGAAGAAAGGCGTTGACGAATCAAAAGCTGAAAGAAGATGACAAAAATCTGAGCAGGTCAAGAAAACTCTAAAAATAATCCAAAATGCTTAATACAATTAATTTTAAAACGAAACTATATATTCCTAAAACTGGATGCTGTCCAAGTAAAAAGTAATGCGATTGTGATTTTTTTATAATGTCGCTCTAAGAAGCAACACGAGAGCTACTGGAGACGGACCTCATAATTTTGATCCTTGTGCAAGTGACAGGGAAGGCGCCTGAGCTGACACTCCCCTGTACAAATTTTCGTATCACTCTCAGCGAGAGGACTTTGAGCCCCGGATGCAGTTCGGATCTTTAGAGGCATGAGGGTTCGAACTCACGACTCGATGAAAACCGGTGGCTTCGAATCCATGACCATAACCACCATGCTACCGTGGCCATTTATGTAAAGATGCGAACAAGAATGAGACACACATACACACACACAAAATAAGCGTAGTAAGACCATGTTCAGAAAATTAAGGTCTAAGGTTGATCATTCCAATACTTTTCTTTTTGAAGTACTGTATAATGTATTTAATCAAGATTAATTTTACATCACACTTTGAGATGCATTTTGAAACTGAATGTCATTTGATCAAACTTTTTTATCATAATTTTAAGAAGTAAAATTTAGAAAATACTTGCAATTGAGTGTGTGGAAATTCTCAAAAATGATTACCTCATTAGAATGAATCTCTTCACGAAACTACAAGTCAACCAATAAATAAAAAGTGATATTTTAGAAAACTAACTCAATCGATCTTGCGAGTTTCTCCACTATATTAAGTCCATTCGAATGCCTGAAGTGCATTGGTATTCCTATTCATTAATATTCATAACGCAGAAGCTAATTTAAAGAAGTCTTAAAATAATGTTGAAAAACTCGATAGAAACTCAGATTACTTTTTTTTTTAGAAAGAAAAGTTTTACGAGCGAAAAAGATATTTGATTTTCAAGTGATTTTGTTTGAAAGAGGAGGAGCTTCTAAGGTACGCTGATGCAATCATTGTTATGAACGACTCAAAAACATATTTGAAACTGATTTATGGATTAGATTCTATTTGGCAGCTTGCAGAATCAAAATCTCATTTGGTGGTAATGGTTGGTCTGTCACAGTCATGATTTACGTCAATTGTGATTGTTTATTAATATCGCCCTGATAAGCAACATGAGAGTTATTAGTGACGGATACCATCATTTTGAACCTTTTTGACGGAACCGTCATTTTGAACGTCATTTTTTGAAACGTCATTTTGACGAATACGACACCTGACAACACTTCCCTCTCCAAATTTCCCACCCCACAATCTGGAAGATTTGGAACCTCGACCAGATTTAACGTGAATTACTCGAGCTATACGGTGATTTTTTTAGAGGCGTCAGGGCTCGAAAGCACATGTCAACGAAAACAGCGCTGATTGCACATCCGCAGTCAAGACCTTTAGGCTACCACAGCCATTTAACGTCGATTAGAATTGATTTTGTTTTTATGAACCAAGAACTTTTATGATTTTTGTTTTTGAGAAACCAAGCAGCAGTAAAAACTATGATTTGTTTTCATTAAATCTGTTACGGCAGATTTTTTTGGAATGAGAATGAAGTCATTTTCATAGATTTCTTTAAGAAAAAGACAGACATTCAGAGGACAATACTGAAGTGAGTAATCGAGTTTTAGTTTAGTTTTAGTTTTTATTAATGTCGCTCTAGAAGCAACACGAGGGCTATTGGCGATGGACCTAGTAATTTTGATCCTCGGTCAATTGACGAGGAAAACACTGAGCTAACATCCCCTCTCCTAACTTCTACACTACGGCAACAGGAGGATTTTGGGCCCAGACAGATTTAAAGTGCATCAATCCCGGCTAAACGGCGGGTCTTTAGCGGTCAAATCTCAAACCCGTGATTGAACGAAAACCGCTGGCCACGAATCCGAAACCCTGACCATTAGGCTACGGCTGCAACAAGCGAGTTATCGAACTATTTTGACAAAAAAATGAAGAAGATATAGTTTCATTTCCATTTCTAACTGGAGAACGTGTTGTGCCTCTATCATACCTTATCAATATAAATTCGTGAGTTTATAACTCCTATTTTCTTAATCGTACTGATCAATAAAAACATTCAATAAATAATTAATTTTCTCCAGGGCTCTAAATGTGATCTCATCATTGATCATTAATGGAAATGGGCAGGAAATGTTAATCAATAGTAAAAATAGAATGATTAATATCAAATGTGTATAAAAGTATGATGAGAGGAATTCGAACTGAAACTATGTGTGTTCCAATTTCTAGTCAAATGCTTCAAGAATAAGAAAATGCACGATTTTAATTCAAAAAGTATCTCATATTTTGTATCGGTATAATTGTTTGTATAAATAACCAGTTCTTTAGAAAAGAAATATATTCGTTTAATTTACTGAGTTTATTTTCTTGAATACGAAGAGAAATTACATATCTAGTAGAATTTCTCGAAAAGTTCTGATCGAAAGGTAAACTAAGGTATCGAAACAATAATTATTTTAAACCACGCATCCATATGTGGACTCTGAGTGTAAAAGAAAGTACTCGCAAATGCAGGTATCGATTTCCTCTTTTAATTCAGTCACACACCTCGACGATTTTAGTGTAGTTTTTTTTTTTTTTTTTTTTTTTTTTTTTTTGAGACATTAGGCAAAATTGAAAAGCAAACAATTGAAATAATACATTGTGAACTCCACTCGTCAACAGGAATCCATGTTTCAAAGCGTTTTGTATCCAGAAGGCTACATAATGTTCGCAAGACAACTTGCTGTTTGAATTCTGCTCTCGCATGCATACAGAGAAGCCTATTGCTGAGAGCATCGACAAGGGAACAAGGATAAGACGAACTTTTATATTTTTTGACGAATTCAGGGTCACCCTAATTTATTCTGGATGTACTTTCATCTGAAGGTAGCCAGAATCTCGTTTCCTGTCCTTCAACACCCGAGAAAGGGCTTAGTGATATGAGATATCATCATGTTGGATTGTCAACCTACGAAATCCTAAGAAAACGGTACCGCTATCTCACGGTCGCAATATTCCGATGAATGCCGTCGTCAAATCTTTGTTTAGGCAAACCAGTGGCATTGTTTCTTCCCATTCAACAATCTTTAGAAACCCATAACATCTGCTTTACATGGATAATGTTTTAGCGATGTCAGTTACCGCCATATTGCTGTCAAAAGAAAGAGATTTCGCTCTGTTAGGAAACCATAGCTTTACCCAGAACTTGTATTTGGTAGAGGCCTTGTAACCATTGTGAAAAATAAGGATAAGATTTACGGAACCCTTTTTCACCTTTTCAGAGTGTGGTTGGCCCTGACTTCACTTTTATAGTTGAGAAAAGTTGTCTAATTAAGGTCAATCTCATAAAGAATTCTTAAAAAAAGATTTATATTTAACCATATATTCACAAACACATACAAAAATCATCAAAAATATATTCAGACCTAATATTCAACCATTCTTCGTTTTTATACATATTTCTCTAGATCTGATCTCTAAACATCTAATATTAAACTAATTTTAGCAATTACGTTTCATTTGATTGAAAAGGATGGATTGGCTAGCCATATTGACAAGCATTTATCCAATGGAACAGTGTATCCCAAATGGTATTTCTAACCAGTGAAGAGCTTTAACCAGTAGAGAGTGTTAAGAGTAGAGATATTTGGAAGTTTTGAGCAACAAAATTGGATGTATTCTTATATTAAGAAGAAAGAAGTTATAGAACTCGACGTCGTATCAAATGTGAATAGAACGTCAGAGAATGAATATTTATTTGGAACCAACAAGCAGTTTTTTACTGACTTATAAAGTGGGCTATTCTTGAAACTTCTCTCAACTAATTTCAATTTCCAAATCTTTTTCAACCATATGAACCGTAATAGAAAGTTTAGTGAGCTAATTTAAAGAAATATAAATAAAAACTAAGAATGATTACATATTAGGTTCAATAATGATTTAGTGGTGAAGTTAGTTGAAATAAATAGTGCCTAAGCGTAATTGGACACAAGTGAACCTACATAGATTTTTAACGAACAAGGATCCATTATCTCAGTAAAAGCTAAAGGAACAGCTTGAATTACTAGTCATAAAATTTAACTCACTCGGACTCTAGTACGCTGGTAAGGTTGTTTTTTAACAATGACTAGATTATTAACAATGACTAGAGAAAAATAGAAACCATATATTTATGATTTTAAATATATCGATAAACTTATAAGAGCAATCTATTGTTTCCCTATTATTTGACTGTTATATGTGTGTGAGTAGAATTTAACGTAGAAACTAGATAGATTAAAGCGATGATTGTAAAGATGAATAATAAAGAAGCATTATAAACTTTTATATTTATATATATATATATATATATATGTCTATATATACATATATATATATATATATATATATATATATCTATATATATATATAAGATAAAGCAATTAATTTATCATTAAAAACACAAAGAAGAGAACAATTAAAATCTAAAATCAACAAAAAAACATTTATAGAACTAAGTAAAAAAGTTGAAACTGAATCAAATTTGAAGCTAAGAGATGAATAAAATTTGAATCAAATTTGAAGCTAAGAGATGAATAAAATTTGAATCAAATTTGAAATTAATTTGAACCAAAGAATAAATCGAATAATTCGAGTACTCAATAAAACAAAACATGCATATTCAGACTGGGGAATGAATTGTGGTGTTAAACTAGTTCTATGGTACCAACCCTCCCCCAATGCATCTTGTTGGGTAAAATTAGATTACTCCAAAATTCAACTTTTAATTTAAAGAAAAAAAACAATAAACAAAGAAGAAAAATTGAATGGTAAGATATCTCAATTACTAATTATTTTTAAAAACAAAAAAAAAAAGAATTTTTTTTATCCAATTAAAATTTATCCATTTAAAAATATCCTTTTAAATTATACGATTAAAAATTTTATATATATATATATATATATATACTAGTAAGTTTTTTTGTAATATTAATATTTAAGTGAGGACGCGGGAAGTATTATGCTTCATTGGCATGATACCCATTATTCATTTTTGGTTATTCTTAAGCAAGAATAAAATTAGGTTAAATTTTTTACTATCGAATTTTTTAGACAACTTACTTGGTAGCTGTACTTTAAGTGTATTAAAATTGATCGAATATTTTGTTGTGAAACCGGGGGCTACAGATTCTTTTTTCGACAATCGTTTCCAAAACATAAATTTTCTCCTGAAATGTATATCTGGTTCTCTCACAATGAAACACTTTTGCATATTCAATGATTTCTTAAAATTTATTCAGGATACAGACTTATTCTGAATGCGAGCACATACTTCCTGCTGTTATCCATGATAGATTTTATAGTAGTAGAAACATAGAAATAAAGAGAATTTCGCTTGGGTCATATTTTCTACTAACTGCAGCTTATTCCTCACATTTTTCGCTCTGAAGTGGAGCAATTTAAAATAGTTCTGCAGCTAAAAAATAAGATTAGGAAAGAGGTTGAGTAACTGTTTTCCTTCACAACAAGCACATAAACTTTTTTGCTGAGAGAAACAAGAATCTAGGTGTATTTAATCCCTCTGGAGATATCACAGATCGTTTACTTTCTTTCACTTGAAGAATAAAATCCTGTTACGTACATTTCGCAAAACATTCTGTGGTCATAACACTGTTGGGTTTTTATTTCAAGACCGTTATTTCATTTTTTTTTTCTTTTCATGTATACATAAACTATTTTTTTTTTTATTTCGCTGTTAAAAATATTTTTTCTGGCACAATACAAATAACGATGCATGAGAATGTTCTTAAAAGTACCCAAGTTATGAAAAGGAAATATATTTGAGAATACTTTGAAATTCTCACTGTACTATTATCCATTGTTTGATTTTCCTTTGACAAAAAAAAAAATCTACATGTATGACTCTCTTCGAATGAACAAAATATTACCAGCTATTTTCCCGGCCGATGAGACCGCTTCCGCATTCTTTTGAACAGATTCAACGGAAAAAAAACACCTTTTTATTGCTTGTTTCCTGTATTCTGGGGTTTTGTAACAAGTCCCTGTCTGTCGACGATAGCATCTCTTAGCAAAACGATGGCAATAACTTGACGCAACTGCAAAAACTACCTACGAATCAGTGTCAAATATATTTGGGCGCCGTCAAACTGATGGTATCATACAATGGTAACTTAAACATGTTCTAGCAACTGCATCTGCTATCAGGTAAATTTTGGGCCACCCTCCTGAATATTCTTATAAAATGTTTCGCAAAGTAAATTTATCTTTCAAAACTCTGAAACTTCAAATTACATTTATATTTTGTGACTGTGTGATTATTAGTGATATTGATCGATGGTTTCCTGAATTCTAAGCCCCAGAATCATCTTTTTTTTTATAAAGAAAATGAATAAATATTATTCAATAAATAGACAGAGATGGGGAGAAATGCTGACATTTTTTTATTATATATAGTAAAAAATTACAATCAGAAAGAAAAATCACACTACAAAAAATTGCATCACTGTACAGTAGTTTAATAGGTTACATTTTTGTTTCGTTTCGTTTTATTAACGTCGCTATAGAAGCAACACGAGGGCTATTGGCGAAGGACCTAGTAATTTTAAAACCTAATAAATTGACGAGGATGAACTTGAGAGTGTACCCCCCCCACACACAATAATTTCCACAGTATGCCTTCGGGAGGATTTTGGACCCCAACAGATTTAACATCCATCAGTCCAGTCTCCACGGTGGGTCTTTATTGGCCTCGAGGGTCGAATCTATGACTTGACAAAAACAACCAGGTACGAGTCCGCTACAATGACTATTAGGCTACCATGGCCAAAAAATTGGTTAAATAATGATGTATTTTAAAACTGACCCACTTAGCTGTTTACTTTCAAGCTAAATCTATCATAATTAGTATTCTTTTCTAGAATGCCTTTTTTTGTTAGTAGAAATCAGAAGGTATGATTTTTGTTCAAGAAATGGATTAGTATTTGGATATTGTAATCTCCCACGATACAATTTCAAATATAGTAACCATGGTATTTTGTTGGTCATAGACTCAAAAGGCTTCAATTGCCTCGAGTCATGGTTTTGATCCCCGATGCCACAAGAAACCAGCTGTGTAGTGGAGTTGATGCACATAAAATCTGCTGGAGCTCCCATGACTTCCTATTGCCATGGAGTGGAGTTTTCGAGAAGGAGGTATCAGCTCAGATGTGGTCTTCGTCATTTTAAGGAAATTCAAAATTCCGAGGTCCGTCGTTAACCACCCTCATATTGCTTATCAGTGCGAGGTTAGTAAACAATCACTCACAATCTCAAAAATAACAATGATGGATTTTTGTCATTTAAATTGTGGTTTTAGAAATCCACGTAATCTCAGTTGTGTATATTTTTCCAGTTAATACGCTAAATATCACTTAATTTATTTATCTATAAAGGTGGACTTGAGTTTTAAGGGCTACTAGAATATATTATATATTAGGCAAGTTCAAAAAAATAACCGTGTTAGAAATAAGAAATGAAAATGAAGTTACACTGTATCATTTTTCTTTCATACGTTTTCTTTTATCTAAGAATTTCATGAGTATGCTACCAATCGTATTATAAGATTTCATAACCATATCTTTTTCGGTCAAAAAGAATACCACCACCATCTTAGGAAATATTGACTGAAAGTAGACCATTGTTTTGAGTGTTCCTTGTATTCCTTGTATATAATTGAGTGTTCCTTGTATTCCTTGTATATAATTGAGTGTTCCTTGTATATAACATTGAATACGAGTATCATTACCAGCAAAAGTCCGCCGTACAATGCTGATGACAACTCGGTTTAGCTCCAGTGAAATTTTGATTTATAGCAGTAAATTGCTACCAAATCAAAATTATTCAATGAATAAGTTATATTTAAATTTGTTTTAGCGCTTTCTATCAATTAATAGCTCTTAGTGGTGACACCTGTGTGACGAAACAACGTCATCTGTCATCCAAAACTGGTGAATTTTGAGACAATTTCCTATTTTATGTTGACTGTTTTAAATATTATTTAATTAATTTATGTTCGTTGGGTACAATATATTTATGCAATATTTTATAAAACGATTTCAACTACATAACATCATAACACCTGGATTAATTTATATTTTAATAAAATTGTAACTAAGTACTCCAAGCATTCTTACAACTTTGAAGATATTGGAGACATAAATTTGCCTTTTAATAAATATGTACACTTTAGGAGAATTCCATCGAAACGAAACTTGCCTGAAAGTGCCTCAATGCTAGGAACATAGCTTAGAAAAATGAAAATAATATCCTTTAAAAATTAGGATTTTAAACATATTTTCCTTGCCTGGGAAAATAAATTTGCAAAATGCGAGTGGTGCAGTAATATTTTTTTTTTATTCTTCGAGGTATAATGAAACATATTCTTAAATATTAAAAAGAGCGAGGAGCAGTAAATATTTTCACGTCTTGATTTAAGATTATAAAAATATGAGAGAGATTGAAATGAACTTTAAATAAATATACAAATCTACGAAAATAAGATGTTTCTAAAACCTACTTAAAAACTTTCTGAATTATGTTGCTATTTCTTTACTGCATCACACAATAAGTTTGCAATCATGCATATATACCTTTAAAACTTGATTTCTTAGGTATATATATCTCTCTATATAAATATACGTATATAATAAATTTATGGGGAAAATAATTAAAAATATTTTCACTAAATTTTATCTTTTAAAGTATTTTACCTTTATGAGGAATTCAAAAAACATTCATTGCATCTGAAAATTAATTATTCTAATTAGAATTTAATGTCTAAGTAAGAGTACTTAGATGAATTTTCAACAGGAGCTATCACTCATTTAAAGCTGTTTTAAAAGCGTTATTCGTTTAAAAAACGATCATCTAATATAAAAAAAAAATAATAAATGTCCCAAATTTTAGAATGACATTAAGGCATTCTACTGTAAAATACTGTCATTAACTTCAACAGTTTATTTTTTGCAGTTTAAATATTCAGCATAATTATCTTTTCCATTTATATTCGAAGGAAGAAACAATTTTGCTGGAAAAGAATATGTACGCAAATGACTTCGGATGATAATATATAAGATAATAAAATTGGAATAAATATTTTATAGTATATTTAAGTTTCTTATTTAATAAACTAAATATATTTCACTGCTACTTTTTCATAAATTTCCATAAGCCTTTCGCGTGTGTTATAACATCCCTTTTACATCGAATTTTATAAATAATCAACCTAATGTTCTTCAACTTTCGATTAAATGTGTAATTTAAAGCGGACGTTAAATAAAAATAAAAACACTTACGCATTTTCAGAGATATTTCAGAATGTTCTTATAGTTTACTTGAGAAAATAATAATCGTTCCGAAGAAAAAGGTAAACCTAATTCGAAGCTAATAGACCTTTACAAAATGTACTTTTTTCTTGTTCAGTTAGTCTTTTTCTTATCACTATTATCTAAAGAGCTACTCAATATGTAGAGAAATTGCTTATCAAAAATTGAAGGAGCTGTTTATTTTCGTTGTTGAAATGCATTTTGTGTTTTTTGTAAACAAACTAAGATCTCTCCCTCAAGCCATTTTCATCAAAATGAAATTTCCCAGACGTTTTGCAATTTTTTACTCTTAAGCACTGAAATATTGCTTTGGAATTAAGTACTACATGGTTGGTGAAAATATGGAAAAGCAAAATGATTATTTTTATTAAATTTTCAGGAATTTTATAAGCAATTGAGGGTAAAAATAAGTATGAAACTCTGGAATATGTTGAACTGCTTTAAATAATAGCTGTTGCACTAATTTAAAATACATTATTCTCGTATGACTTTAATAAATTTGATAGCAGTAATAAACGCAATACAAAAAGAATTATCAAATGTAAATTATTTCTATAAGAAATAAGTACCAATTTTAGAATATATATATTCATATTTAATTAGCAATGATATACATATACTCTGTAGATTATCTTCAAAAAAAGTATTATTATTTGTTAAATAAGAATTAATAAACTTTTAAAAGTTAAATTTACACCGTTTATTTTTATTTTACCTTTTAAGTGATAAATTCTTTTACAAGGGTAGAAAAAAGTCAAAATTTACTAAGCCTAGCTGGAAAGTTGGAAATTAGTTTTAAATATTATATATATATATATATATATATATATATATATATATATATATATATATATATATATATATATATATATATATATATGTGTGTGTGTGTGTGTGTGTGTACTAAGAATATATGATTGTTTCATAATTTATATTATTTGAAATCGTATATATTTTAAATAAGTGTTGCTTTAAGGAGACTAAAACGCTGATTATATTGTGAGTAGATGCGATTTTTAAAAATAAATTAATTAAATTTAATATTTAGTGCGTAAATAGTAACACACAGTTTATAATTTGTTGAAGCATAGTACCTTTTATATCGTTCATATAGTTTTAAGTTTTTTTTAATTTTTCATTTACAATTTGAAACATTTAAAAAACAAAGAATATCATATATAAGTTACATCACATATTTATTTTATAATATTACATAGCAGAGCGTTTCTAATCATTACATTTGTATATATTGTGCATAATTTAATTAAAAATGTATTATCTAATTATTATAAAAGTAGCAAAAAGTCTTGCTGTTTATAGATCATATTATTAGTATTATAAATTTAGTACGCATTTCATCAAAAAAAAATTATTTAAAAATATTTATGATTTAATTTCTTCCACTTAAAAAGGACTGTTACTAACTTAGGCAATTATTTTATGTGTATAGAGGGCATAATAATTCTTTAAAAAGCCACATTTAAATAATTTATTTCTTCAGTGAAACATATTTTTTTCGTTGTAACACACATAAAACTTTATTTTAAAACTAAGAAACTCTCCCCTTTAATGAAAGAAAGCCTCTTTCATATTATAGTTCAAATCTATTATTCCTTTTCACTTTTGTTAATACTATGTTATACTTCCTTTAGAATCCCGCACTTTACCTATCCAGTCTGCCAGTATTTCAGCGTTTTTTCACCGGCTGACAAGTCACAGAAAATTATTTTGCACGGTCTGCGTCAGAGTTTTGTATTACATCAATAAATATTTTGCATTTTTTGTAGTTTTAAATATTCCATAAGTTTGAAAATTTATTTACATTTACTGTATTGAATTTTAAACAATAATATATAGGTTTTCCTATAGGTGATTTTCCAGTAATCTTGCAATGATATGATGCGATATGTGTTGGGTTATAGAGAGAGTACTATAACATATATAGCGTAGTAATTTACTTGTGTTTCCAATTTAATTATATGACTTGTGACTTTATTTAAGTAACAATCCTTATACTTTTATTGGGAAGGTATACATTCGAAATTTCTAGGAAAATGTTCCATAAACATATTTGCTTTTTACCTCTATTATAAAGCTTTCGCTATATTAAACAAGTTTATTTGTTAGTAGAAAAATAAGGTTATTATTAGAATATCTCAAAATGTATACTTATCGGATAAGCAGTTGAGAATCAGAGTGTATATCAGAGGAGAGCTTTTTATCTATTCTATTACGTGATATCTGTAATTTCTTTTTCTGTAAGATTGAAATAACATTTCGATTCAATAGGTTACCACATTGTTCAGTAAGTGGAATTTCCTGTTTAGTCAAGTTAATATATGCTTTTAAAAAAAAAACCTTCTTTTATATCTCAGAGAAATAAAAAAAAGTTTTTTTATGTATTTACATTAGCTTTATTGATGTTAATTTCTTTAATTCGTTTCCTCTAAGTAGTAAACTCTTTTCTCCTGGTGGTTAACAAAATAGTCACAATCAGGAGTTTATGCATATATTGTTCAAAAGAAGTCATGCTTTCGAATCCTAATGCTACTCAAAACCCATTGTCCACGGTTATTTCTCGTTAAGTTTGTCCTTAATCAAAGTATTTAAATAAACATAATATGGAATTTTGGAAAGCGGGCCTCCATCTCAGATGCTGTATTCATATCTTGACCTAGAATCAAAATTATGAGGTCCGCTGTCCATATCTCTCATGTTGCTTCTCAGTGACGTTAATGAACCATCAATAAAACTACTTTTCCCATGATGAAAAAATTTATTCATTTATTGAAAAATTAGAGTATATCAATTCATTAAGTAATAAGGACATATTTGTATTCAATTAAAAATAAATATAATGTTCCATCTTACTAGGTTTTTTTATAGCTTTAAAATATATAATTATAACGTACTTTTAAATTACTTGCTATATTAACGGAAGAAAAAAATAGCATTAAATGTTTCTATTCAAATGTCACCTTCTTCGAAATTCAAATGCTAGGTGACACCGAAGTCCGAACTGAAACATTCTTTCAGTAAAGAAATGTCCTCCAAAGAAAAGGTGAAAGGATTTAGGAAAAGTGCAGATTCTACGCGGCCATCAGTCCCAAGAGAATGGACTCGATTTTCAAGTAACATTTGCTGGCAGGAAAAGATCGAAATATCTCAGAGTGAATGAGATATTTTAAATAAAAACAAGGTACCCTCTATTTTTTTAGAGAAATGTCGAGAAACTTTGCAGAAGTTGGTAAAAGTCGAGAAGTGGGTTTTTACCGAAGCATTTTAGGAAAGAATATCCCTCTGGAGTAGCTGAGTGCGATTTTTTCTTAACCAAGGGATCTTTGTTTTTGAAGCAGAAAAATAAAGAAGTGTCTTATACACCCTCAATTTCCAGAAAAAAGTTTGCTACAAAAAATTCATGGGGATATAATGGAAGATCCAAAGATAAATTTGTTAAACAATGAACTACTTTTTTCATTTTAACACCCGCCAACTAAATTTTTAAATGTAATTTATTTCAGCTTCACGTGCTGAGATTTAAAAAAATCAAAATAAAATGTGTATGATTTGAATCTATACTCACACGCAAATATATATATATATATATATTTACATATATGCGTGTTCTAATCTTTCATTTATATTACTCATTTTAGTTAAATAAATTTAAATACTTAAATTTACTTTCAAGTTAAAATCATTCTTTAATCGGCCCATTATGAAATGTCCTTTTTTTTTTTCTTTTGATGAATGTTACTTTAAATTCATGCTGATTAAAGTGTGTAAAACTGAAACTCAAAAAGAATTTTATTATTGATAAGGTATTGGTCAGTTTGTCACAGCATACCACTTTAACGCTTTGTTCATCAGTCTAATACTAACACTGGTATTTATTTGTTGCAGTAGATCTCTCCTTATTTCCCATGGTGATTTTTGGCTGACGGAATTGGAGCTCAAGTTCGAAGTAAAAGTTGGACATAAAAGCATGGTCAGAAAAATACAAGAGTTTTAATTTTGAACAAGTAAACTAAAGTGTAAATATTAAGTCTAATTCTTTCAGTACGAAAACTTTTAAGTGCATTTCTATGAATTGGAACGAAATAACTCTGGAAGAATCAACAACCCTATCGAAAAATTGTGGGTCATGCTTGGGATACAACTTGCAACTTTTCTTCTCCAACAATTATCCATTCCAGAACGTGAAAGAGCTTTTCTGACATTTAGAATTCTTACAGCCCGCGACTCAATAACGATGTCTTACGAAAAGCAAGTAGGTAAATCGTTGTCCAACGTGCCAGACTGTCCGAGATGACCACACATCTCACTAAACTACAGCATCACCTTCTTTATTTCTTTGTTTTTCACTAAATTGTGAATCCATCCTATGCCCAGTTTTCTTTCAAACGGTTTCTTTGAATACTAAGTGTGACTTTTACTATTCTTTTGCATTGGATTCTAATTTTATAACCATTTTGCACTTGCACATCACGCTTCCTAAAAATAAGACAAATTTCCTTCAAATAATTACCAATTACGTTTAAATTTTAGACGCCAGTATACTATATTAAACATGTGTCCCATTCTGCAAGGCGTTAATTGAATCGAATTCATTAGCTTAGTACTATAGCTTGATACACACACACACATATATATATATACATATATATATATATATATATATATATATATATATGTAATAATTCGTCCCCTGTTTCTCCGGAGATGAAAATGATAATACAATACAGTAAACAGATACTATTTTCTTAATTACTAATTCCATATTTAAATATGTCAGAAAGCAATAATAGTAATTGATGTTTGAAACATTAATGATCTCTTCAAAATCAAATTGATATTTTTTCATAAATATTTATCTAACGGAATAATTTCCTATATCTGAATTTGGTGTTATAAATAAGTTTTCGAAATCACCCAAATTTGTTTTACAATTTTACTAGCAATGATTTTAATCAGGTATACTTTAAATCTTGCTTCTTTTTTACAAAAATATTATAATACATGTTCACTTTCCATTGCTTCTATAACAAAGACGAAGCATGGGCAAATATGGGGTTATTTTGTTTAATTTTCACCGATGTTAGGCAGTTAAAAAAAGTGATAAATTTTAATAGTAATTTCTAAGTGGAGTACAATAAGCATATAAGCATTCTTTTCCTATACTTTTGATAAATATTCTTGTTACTTCATCAGTAAGTGAAATTATGAAGATATTCCAGAAATTAATAAAATGGTTTCGAATGATTTTGTTTCAGCATTTTTTTTTAATCTATATTCTTTAGATGTACAACGCATGTGCTTGTTTTATAGGTATAGCTTACAAGTTTTTATATTTAAATAAATATATTTAAAAAAAATATTGAATGTTTTACACCAACGATATATAAATTAGATTTAAGAAATTCAACATAAAACGTTAATCATTTGTTGTGGAAAATAAACAAGTTGTAACTAAAGAATAAATCGCACACTGTAATAAATAAATCACACTTCTTTCGCTTATAGTAAGCGCTCTTCAATTTCTTACGTTTAGGTTTACGACCACGCAGGGTTATGGAGCATCAAAAAAGTTTTGAACAGCAATACCAAAGATAAATCCTTCTAAATAAAAATTTAAAATACTAAAGCATATATTTATGTGTTTACGTTCTTTCAGAATTTGTGTTGGAGCTATTTACTTCAGAAAAGCATTTCATTACAGTAGCAACTTCAAAATTTATTTTCAACATTGAATATTAATTTAATTGAATATTCTTCTAATCAGAATCAACACAAACGAAAAATTAACACAGTACAATGGTAGTTAAAAGGAATTGAGGTAACCAATCATATGCATACACTTAGTTCATGCATAGTTTAATAACAGCAATAATATCAATCATGAAATTCACAGAGTCTATTTTTTCAGGATAAATATAAATTATAACTAACACCCATAAAAAACGAATTTTTTGAACATGGGTTTTCATTCGAACTTCACAATTTGCTAGACATAATTCTTTTATTCCTCAAATTTTAAGAGCAAAAGGGAACATTCAATCAAATTGAATTTATTCAATAATTATTTTTAATAATTTATTTTATTATTTGACATTTATTTAATTTATCATCGATAATAAATGCGTGCAAATTTTTTTGTTCAATTAAGCATTGTGTGAATCAATTAAGCAACATGTAATTAAAATTAAGGCAAACGATTTATTATATTATTATATTGAATATTTTTAAGCTAAATGTAATTAAAATTAAAGAAAACTATACATTATTAAATCGAATATTATATCAGTGACGTGTAATTAAAATTATAGTAAAAGATTAATTATTAAGTGACAGATCTGGTGATCATTTGGCTACTTGTAAGGAAAAATGGTGTAAAATTTAATTATTTAAATAATAAATTTTAATCAATTTTTTAATTAATTATAATTAAATTATCATATTGTCATCCAAAATAACCGTGCATAGACAATTACAGCTGAATTTAATGCTTTAAAATGTAAGTAAAAAGCTTTTAAAATTTTGAACCAGACAAAGATACAATGTGGGTTAAAGAACACCCATTAATAAAACGTGATAGAATTATTTTAAAATTCACTTTGAAGCACATTTAATATAAGAGTTTATCGAATATATATTTTTTTAGATGGCATGAATTTCACAAAATGCTATGGTTAAAATAACTTTAAGAAAACTAAACGTATTCTTGGGGTATTTTTGTAATTCAAAAGTAACTATTTCTTTACCGACAAATATATAGTTACAATGGATACAAAACACAAAGAAATGAAAAAGAACACAAAGTAATATCCAGAACACTTTCAAATAAGCTTAAAACTCTATTATAATGCCACTGAATAAAAGAAAAAGCGAAATACTAAAGTCGGAAAACTATTCTAAGCAATAAAAAACATATTCTTTCCGAACTCGTCTTGTTTAAACGGAAAAAATTTGTTTCCTCTAAGGATTAAAAATAAACAACGATGATATTTTCTTCTCTTTTTCGAACTTTTCGACGCGAACTTTTTTTCTTCGTGTAATCTATTGTGAAAGCCTCTTGAAAACCATTTCTCTGTGAGTAATAACAGTCGTTTGTTACTTCACTGCCACAGTTTCTGAGAGAGTTTTACGGCGTGTTACTCTCACAGCTACAACCCCTAGTCGTTTTTATTCCTGGTTTGGCTGCCAACAATGATTGCCCGGGAGGGAACGTCACAAGAAATGGAAAAGAAAAAGTGGTAACTGGACAATAAATGGCATTCCTAAACTTTCCTCTTGGGCATTGTCATCAGCAGAAAGCCATTATTTTGAATCGAAATGTCGTAAATTATGCATTGAGCTACAAATCATTCTTTTTTTTAAAGAAATAAAAACTGTGCGCTTTACAAGGACGACTCAAAGTAAACTATTCAATTTTAACCGTTGGTATTTTCCTCCTCATTTTATCATATTTAATAATATATTAAATGCATAAACGACACAAAAAGGATTTGCTTTATTTCGTTCTTTGAAAGAAATTGTTTCCTTTAATATTTTTTTAAAAAAATATATTTTAAGCAATGAAAATTATATATAGGGGAATGTTAAAAAAGTGTATAAATAAATAGTTATACTTTTATCAGAGAAATAATATTTGATGGAAATAATAATCAGCTATTTTAATGTTTATATATATATATATATATATATATATATATATATATATATATATATATATATAGAGAGAGAGAGATTCATATACGTGTATTTTATATTTTGCATTATAAAGTACAAAGGACAATACAGAGTGGAGGTGCATGCGTGCACTATGCATAAATCCCAACGATAAACAGCACAGGCACCAATCATAGAACACCATGTGCAAATAATTGCTTATGGAAAATGTTTAATACGCAGTGTGAGAAGACTGTTTTTTCGATAAGGTGATTGAACGCATGAACAAGATGACACTTGTAGTGCAACAGTGAGGTGAATTGATAAAGTTGTTTTATTTAAAATGGAAAATGCTGCTGGAGCCGAGCGAATTAACCAGCGAAGTCGTAATCAATTACAAGGCCAATGTTCCGTAAAGACTGTAAGTTTTTGGTGAAAAACATGAGGAAATAGGATCCACGTGTGATAGAACAGAATCCGGACGACGTTATGTCTTAGATGAAGTGTTTGCGAAACTCAATAGTTCGTTTTCCTGCAGGCTCATTGCATAAAGCAGGAGTTTTTATCTTATATTTGTATATACTGAGTACCACAGTCCACAAGATTCTGCACTCTGTTCTGCTGATGTTTCCTTACCAATTCAAGAATGTCAATATTTTGCAGCCTGGACACGAGCAACTGTGTGTCGGTATCACGAAGTTTTTCTTATCAGATATGATAAAGTTTGCAGATGTCGGAAAGTAAATTCCAGAATCTGTGCTAATAAGGCTGAAGAAAATTCTCATGATGTGGCACCACCTCATGTATTCCTGATCAGGACCTTATTCCTGATTAATATTTATTTCTAATTAGAATATTAATCCTGATTAGGATATTAATCCTGATTAATATATATTCCTGATTAGGA
>BMAW01017730.1:113964-222806 GCA_019974015.1 Nephila pilipes | reverse complement strand
ATTCCTGATTAGGATATTAATCCTGATTAATATATATTCCTGATTAGAACATTATTCCTGATTTATACATCATGTTGATTAGGGCATTTCATATTAGACAAATTCACATGCTAAGTTTGGAAGTGGTGGCCTGTTAAAGGAGGCTTGAATAGAGAAATGCATCAGATTCAATTCTATTTGGTATTATTTCATACTAGTATCTTATGTGTGTTTTGTCCTTTTTTTTGATTCTGCATTTGTGCTGCTTCCTTATGCTTTATTATACATAAATAGTTATCAACAAAAATAAAATAACTTAATTTTAAATAGACTAAATTCTTGACTATGAACTTATTTGTTGAATTATATATATATATATATATATATATATATATATATATATATATATATAAAAAGATACAATATAAAAACATTAAAATAGTTTATTTTGTTCCTCGAATATTATTTTTCTGAAAAATGTATAAGTACTCTTTTATACACTTTTAATATCCTGAAACATAAATCCTTTTCAATGGCTAAAATATACACTTTCTGAAAAAAATATTTATAAAAAAACAATTTCTTTTAAAAGCCAAATAAAGCAAACCTCTTTTTGGCCGTTTGAGCATTTAGCATATTAATAAAATGAGGGGGAGTGGAAGACCAATGGTTAAAATCTCATGTTTAATATGTATGGTCAATATAAAGATAAGACTGAAAAGTGAAACACGGTATAATAAACAAATTTTACTAAAATAGGAAATTTAGTTTTAGATTATTATAAAAGAGTCTATAGTGGAATGTTCATAAATGTAACTTTCGATATGTGTGATCATCGGCATGAAAATCACAAGTTAGTAGACTCGAATGAAAACATCAGACGTCTAATGAACTCAATGCCGAACTAAGTTGCAGCATATATTGCAGCAAGAGGCTGTCTGAAGAGCTAATGAAATTGCACAGATTTTTCCTAATTGTAGTTATTGTATTTGCTTAATTGTCTTGATTATGGGATAAAGTGAATCTCATCTATATCATTATGTGTATTAAATTTCAGTTTGATCCGAAGCTCTCTTTTTGGTGCGGCTTTCTCAATGTTCCTTCCAAAAATATTGATAATAAGTATATATAAACAAATAAAATTAACAATTTATAGCAGAAATAAATTTCCCTAAAATTAATGAGTAAAATTAAATATAGTTTACTATAAAGTCTATCATTATTACATTGGTAAATACACTAAAAAAATTGAAATATACAAAGCAGTAAGCTCAAAAAAGAAGACAGCAAAGTCAAAATAAGGCGACAAAATAATAATAAAAAACGGAAATAACTACAGTGATATTCGAAAATTTTCAGAATTGTAGGTAATAGAAAATTTCGGTAAAAGTTTAATGCCTACAGTCAAATACTATTTTCTCTTTTATATTGCTGAATATTTTCTTCGATAATGTATTTGTCAACACAAATTTCTACTTTAATAAAATTGCATAACGAAGAATTCTTGTATCAATATATGAATATATAATGCATATAAAAGTATTTAAAGTACATACATTAATTTTATGACTAGTATTCTTTTTTATCTGGTGATGTACATGCTATCCACAACAAGAATATTCTAGGAGAAGTCAACCAACTTAACTCAATTCCAATTATTATTTAATTTTCCATTAATTCATTACGTAATTGCAAATTAGAAAAGATTATTAATGCAAGTACAATAATTGTCCCTCTTCATGTTTACTCGCAAGTGCCTATAATTGTTAAGCGTGACTGTCATTGTTTCTACACTAGCACCTGAAGCTATTGCACCGTTAAATTACAGCTACTTTAACTAGATAAACTGAAAAGAGAACATAGTTAAGTAATATTGATACCACAGAAAAGTTCATTAGTTAAGACAATTACAAAAACGATAACGCAAACGATAAATGCAACTATAATCGGCCTATATGTAATGCAACATTCAATTAAGTATAATTTAATGAATTCCACAGGTGTTCCCCTTCTATCGACGAAAACAGTACCACCGATTATCAACTTACTTTGGCAAAAGTTTCGCATAGGTGGAGAACTCCAATAAACTTCCCGGCGAATATCTGACGTTTATAATTTAATTTCAGTATTCTGGACGTGAGGGAATCGCAGCGGGAAACGAACTTCCATTTTCGAGAAATTTAATTTGAATTCATTTATACGCATTCATCAATTCGAGCCAATTGATTAGACGCTATTGCATAAGCCACAACAGAGAAATTCCGCTCCTAAAAGTATGGCGTTACATTAATTAGATCCCGAACATGCACGTCTTAAAAGTGGAAACTTAATTCAACGTCGGAATTTATTTTGTGTTATCAGCTCTGGATTTTCCTTAAAAGCTCTTAATAATCTCGTGGGAGCCTCATTTAGAATTGATGGATTCAGGTCTTATTTTAGAAGTAGAACACACGAACGTACGCTGGAAATATTAGATGCAACAATTCTGGGATGAGAAGTGAGTAGATTAAGAATTTTAATGGAAGAGTATTTAAGATTAGTGTGTGTGGACAAAGAATACTCTTGTACACTAATTGCATCGGGATTATGTTTAATTTGTAAATGAGGTATTGTTTTAATGCTGGAAATATTTTGTGCCATTTGTTATGCATTTACTGTGATTAACTTTACTAGGAATTTAATTAAAATTTTGATTTAGTTCAAATTATAAAAGTATTTGCACCCACCAATAAATTATTGAAATAAAGTATAATCAAATTGCTTTGAATGCTGATACGCTTTTCTTCTTTACCTCGAGTGCAGATTTTGTTGCTTCTCCCTCTGTATCGATCACTGCAACAGCTTAGAGGTCCTGGTCGCGAACTCGTGGCAGTGCTCATTTATTCAGGGGTTCAAACCCAGATGCCTAAAGTGGGGCTGATGCACGTTAAATCTGTACTCCGTTGAGGTAATGTTCGAGTTTGGTGGATGGGGTGCTAGTTCACACACAAATTCCATCCTCATCACTTGACCAAGGTTTAAAATTACGAGTCGTCAACTATAGCCGCTGTGTTGCTTCTGATTGCGGCGTTTATATATAAAAAAGGCCGTACCAATTCAAACTTGTACACACATATCTAATGTAAACAGTTTTCCCCCCATTTCTCGTACTTGTACAGATTTCCAGCCTGACTCGGAAATCTGTATCATATTGTGATTGGTCAGAAAATGACCAATCATACAACGTATTTAAAGTGTTTATATTATACCTTCAGAAAAAGTAACCCATCCCTCCTTTGATAATAAACTCTCATTGAAGTTGATACTAGTGTGTATGACTACAGAAGCCATATATTTTTATTGGCTTAGTTATGCGGAATAAAAAAAATAGTAGTTAATATCTACTGCATTATATTAGAAGGGTTTTCGTTTGAATAATCTCCCGAATCAAACGCTTGCTTTAAAAGTTTTCTTATATATTTCTGTAATTCTGACTAACAGCTAGGAAGACAAATTGATATAAATCACGAGAGTAAATTGAATTTACAACAATTTCTACACTCTAATGAGATACGTCGGATGATAAGGTGTACTATGGTGTGTGAAAGGTAAGACATATATAAAATTATTATAAAATGAAATAACACTTTTTTTACAGTTTATGCATTATAAAAAGTTTTACAGTTTATACAGTACTTAATTAAAAATAACTATTTAAGATCTCGGAAGAAGCTAATACTAAGCTATCATGTATCATGTTTCTGAAGAGTTTAAAAGGACACCGAAACCTCAATGATACATAAAGACTAAAAAGAATCAGAATAAAATGTCAAATATTCAAACTTTCAATATATATATATATATAATTTAAATAATTCTAAATTGTTAGTCTGATAGGTTTAGAAACCTAATCATAATAAAAGATATAATTTCGATGCATAGTTACAAAATTGAATTAATGAAAATTATTACTTAAAATGTGGTTGGAATAGAATATATTACAAAATTGATGTACAATATACAAAAAATAAAACACTTTAACGTGTGTAATGTATAACAATTTTAGTATTGTTAATTTATGTAACTATAACACATACTACATATTTATATCAATATCTTCTACTATTAATGCGGAAAAAGTCATAGATATTATTTTGAATTAAACTGTAACAGTAAAATTGATTATATATGTGTTTCGCAAATTTAAATTTGTTTGGCTTATGATGAATAATTTGGTCATGGCATTAGCTAAAACTATGACGTAAGAATCAATCACCATTTTCTATTTAACGCTGAAATTTGAAAAAAAAAAGGACATTTCAATAGTATATTCTTACTAATCCTCAACAACAAAAAAAATATCTTTCACTTAAAACTAATCTCGAGGATATATATTTTTAGTATTAAAATTCTTAAAAATGTGCTATGAATTGAAAAAAAATCTAAATCTTCTGTATTTATAATGAAATAGTGTCTTAAAAATATCATAAGAGTAACTTTTTAAGAAATAAATTAATTTAAGATCCATAATTCAAAGTAAAAATGCAAACTGTGCAAAATTACATGTATAACACATATTTAATGATGATGTAATATGAGATGTAATATTTCTCTACTGCATTTCTACATTCGAACAATAAAAATGTTTTTAAAAACATGATATTTTAACCCCTGTGTATCATAAAACAAATGAATAATACATATACTACCCTATTTGCTATTATGAACAATCACTCCAGAGGGTAATATTAAAATGAAATGACAATGTTGATGAAAATATTTAAAAAAAATATGTAATCTAATTAATAATATCTCATGTAATTAATCTCTGATATTTTATTTGTAATATTTGAGCTCCAATTTTTAAAACCATGAAAAACAGATTACTATAAAAATAATAAGATATCTAATATAGGTGAAAATTCTTCATCTGGTTATTCCAATAAATTATTTTTAAATTGTTTGAAAAAATTTCGCATTATAACAAATTGTTTTAAAAATTGAATAAATGGTTTGTAATAAATATATTTGAATTATATTTCAATACTATTCCATTAAAAAAAAACCTTATTTGCAATGATATACAGCTATTCTTATATGCACTGCAAATCATTTTCTACGCATAGCCACATTGAATAGATTACCATCCCACATCGTTAATCCTTGTCTCATCATAATGTACAAGTGATGTTGAGTTGAAGAGGAGAAACCGGTAATCTGGAGACACAATTGCTACCAACCATTATGAGGAACAGTGATCGCGTTTAACTGCAACTGTGACCGAGTGTCAGAGAGGCTGAAGAGACCTAGGAAGTTATTGGGGAAAGGCTTTCATTAAAAGCTCAAAAGCAGTATTGATTGAAGGATATGAGAAGTGCGTATTACTGGCTCCTATCGCTTGACTTAAGCACATCGGTGTATTGGAGAGAATTGACGTGACTTTTGAGTAGGTAGTACTTGCATTTTGCGGTTAATAAACAACAAAATGTGATGCAAATACTTCAAATGACAAAATGTGATGCAAATACTTCAAATGAAAACAATCTAAATATTTCGTTACAAAATATTACGATTCAACTCGAAAAATTCCTGTAAGTCTTCGATGAAAGGAATTCCGAAAAGAGTTCATGACGAAGAAACATTCACCAAATAATTGTTTGTTAGATACATTTTTGATGGAAATATTCACGATAGAAAAAAATTGATTTAAAGCAATTTGGTTTTTTTTTAATGATAAAAATCGTACAATAAATTAATTACACATTTTTGAAAATGAATTTGTAAAGAAATAAATTGTTTGTCTGTTAATATCGTTGTTCTTCATTTATTATTTTCAAAATGTTCATAGATTAAAGAACCAGTTTCTGACAAAAAGTTAGAATTAAATAATTCATGTTATTCCTCTAATTATTTATAATACAGTTAATCCTAGAGGTATAGAAAAGAAAATACTATTTTTTTTTTGAGAAAAATAAGAGAAGATAACTGAATATAAGAGGAGGTATTAAGACAAAATTTCTGCTTCTTAAATTTAATTCACCTATACCATATAAAAAAATTCGGTGCATCTTAAATTCAATTCAACATTAGTTAATATTATATAGAAAGAATATAATGATACATTTTACACGTGACTCACATACAAAATTCAACTTATCTAACCTTTTAAAATATCTTTTCAGTTGCATCTGATAGGGCTTCTTTGTTACATAAACTGAAATAGGTAATTTACATTTAATTATTAATCTACCTTCATATATTAGCTAATGTAGACTCGATGTAAATCGTAGGTTTATTCGAACAGAATATATTCTTTGTTATATGTGTAAAAATAAAAGAAATTCCTCCCACAAACTGTCTTTGCTGATGTATATACAGTCTACAAATATATATCAGCGTAAAAAGCAGAATTACTTAGAAAAGTTACTTTTTCTTACAATGAAAAAAAAAAACATTTTTTGATGCATTTTGTATGAATTCGAACAAAAAGAATACGTTTTAGAAAGTATAAGTAATCAAGTAAACTATTAGCACTTCGTATGGAATCTTTGATGGTCTAAGTAATGAAACTTTCTTTCTCTATGAGTTTTATTGGAAATACACCAATTAAAAGAGAACTCATGGAGTCATAATATATCAACTAAAAGAAATTCCAATAAAAATCTAAGAAACATCTGATAATAGAAAATAGAAAGAGAAACTAATTCCAAAGAAATAAATCTTTCGGTTGTAAGATAAAGGAAAAACTAATTATAGATTGGGCGAAACAGTTTGAGGTTGAAAAAGGATGGACGTGAATATTTTTTCTTTATCTTGATATCAAGGGGTAACTAAAAAAATCATTGGATGTAATAGACTTTAATACCGTATCTTGAACCATTTCAAAATGTGTGATTGGAAATAAGTTGAGATCTCATGTGCAATTTTTGACGCAATTACTTTAGATTCAACAATTGTTTTTTAGGATCTCAGGGCCAAATTAAGTTGAAGATAAGAATACAGAAGCGCCTCACAAGAGAAATTTCTCTCGCCGCACGAAAAAAGATCTAATTATCTTGAAGATAAAAATAGTGATAGATATTGACAGTAAAATTATTATGTTATGCTATAAAAAGTGTTAGATACTGTTGCTTTCATTAAGTGAAAAGTGAAAGATTTTTCTTTACTAATATATATGAATTTCGGTATTGAGAGTTGAGCTGCCTCCTAGTGGTCAAAGGGAGAAAAATGTTCTTTCAATAGAGTTTAATAAAGGTATAGAAAATTAAGTAAAGATAACTTAATAGTTTTTAAGAAAAGTACCATAAATAAAAAAAAATTAACTAAATGCTTATGATTTTTATTAGATACATTAAAAAATGCAAAAATAAAATTTATAAATTTAAAAAGGTCAAAATTGTTAATCATAATATTGTTTAGTGAGAAAAACTACAGTAATGGGTACATTCTTGTCCATAGACATATAGTTTTAATTCTGGAAACTCTGGTTGAAGATCCTTGAGTAAGTCATGCGAAAATGCAGTAGAACATTGTTACATATCTACAAAAATTATTTTCTTTCGATTATCAGCATAGCTGTTGTAAAAGACCGTTTTATTATCATGAACTTGGCCTTTTTGATTGCAAATGAAGTCATTAGTTGTTAGGATATGCACAATTCAGTATTTAAATGAGGAAGAAAATACCTTAAATTTTTTTGCTGCATACATCGATATTACTTTTTATATGTTCTAAAAATTTGGTTCTATGTAATGATAAAGTAATGTAAGCTCTCGCGATGCCATTAATATTGTGACATTTTGGAACCATTGTTATTCACGGTTTTCAAAAATAATGCATGAAGTTATCGTATCGATACTAAGAGGGAAGATGTGAAATGAATGAGCTTTCCCAAAATGTCAAGCCACTATTTTTACATGCATACATTTAACGGAATGTTTGATACTTAATACACCAGTAACTATCGTGACTAAGTATGTTGATCAAATCATGGATATTTCTTTGAATAAGTTTTACACACATTTGTGAAATTCTGTGATGGGGATATCTAGCGCAGATTGAAAGTTCCACTGGGTGCGATGACATCGAAACACTCATCATCCAATTTACAAGTGATCACCATACATATGATCGAGAAAATTTTAGTAAAGTACCATTTTCCTTTTCGACGTGTGAGCATCGTCACATATGTGCAATGATTGACAAGTATTGTTAACAATCGAGTCAGAAAGTTATCATCCGTAGAATTCACTCGTATAGCGTGCTTTTAAAGTCTAATTCCTGTGAGAGTGAAAAGTATCGAAAGCACAAACGACAAGAGAAATAAATTTTTGGTCCGATTTTATTTAAAGATGGTTCAGCTTTAAGATAGCGTTCAATGTTCTGTTCAATGTATGTCTCTTACACCATAACGTAAGCTGTACGGAGCAATAATTGAAAACATTTTAAAGAAGGCGATCATGAAATTTGCGGGTTGACTACTTTGAGTCAAAATCTTTGATTGACTATATTTTTCACACATTCTGCTTTATTTTTAGTAGAAATTACGCTTCATTGGATTTTATAGCTTTGTTCTTCATTTCAACGAATTTAATTGGAAGATTAATTAAAATTTAGGTATTGAACTGCTTCTGGTATACAAATTTTAATACTTACAAATTTTACTTTAAATGGTCTTCTAAACTATAATAGTTTTTTTTTTTTTATTTCTTAAAAAAAGTACATATTAATTTCTTTTCGAATACGAAAGTCGTTCTTGCTTCAAATACATTACATACTTAAAACCGTTGGATTTCTTGTTTTGGCACAAACATACTTCCTTCCTGCGTTCTAGACAATTGTTTTGATTTCTAATTATTTTGTAATTAATATATTCTATTGAAACACACATTATAAAAGAAAAGTAAGCTTGTATTATGACACATTAAGCCTTCAGAATTTTTTGAAAAGAAAAGAAACTCATAGCAAGTACTACAAATAGTTTTAACATATAGTCTCACAGATATCCAAGTAAACAATTTTAAATTAAGTTTGAAATGAATATAACAATTTCCACTGAAATCCTTCTAAGGCAATAAACTTATTAGGAACCATCTAACTGTATCCAATTCATAAATATCCATTTTGAATAAATAATGAAAAAGGGACTGGTATTAAGAACCCTGAGATTTCTAATAAACAATGTATTAATAACGGCAAATTCTTGACGAAATCACATTCGGAATCTTGATACTTGATATATAAAAGAGTCTATCAATTTAGGAAGAAAACAATGACATTATCTCTATGAATAAAAATATTTTTTAATCGAACAATTCTTTTAATATACACTTTCATGAGATTTTGATGGTAACAGTGAGTCAGATATTTTGCTCTATGATCGCTGAGCATCTTTTCCTTCGTATCATGTACCTATTTTGGGATTTCTCGAGGGAATATTCGTTCATTAGATATTCCTTTATTTTTTTGGATCCTTTCTCTTTCTTAGTAAGCCAGATACGAGAAAACTTCGTTAATCGCCGGTTTTCTGGATTTAAAAATATTTTTTTAAAGAATAATAACATTTGGGAAAGTACTCATTAAATATAAGCGACGCTGAATCGATATTTCTTTAGATAATTTAAGCATTTTCCCCCTTTCTTTTTCTAAGAATAAATGCTGACGTTGTGAATTATAAATTGTAATGTGATCTCCATTAAAAAAAAATGAAGAGTTCAGAGAAAGGAAAAATATAATAAAAACAATAAAAATATTTCTCGACTGAAAAAATGAATTTAATTCTTATTTTACATTCAAATATCTTCCAGAAAAATGTAAGAATCCATGCGTCAGAATAAATAAGCCATTTTTATTAAAATAAATGTGCAACAGAAATCTTTCAGCTGGGATTTTTTTTCCTTTTCTATTTTTTGTCTGGTTCATTTACATTTCTCAAAATTTAGCAGATTTGGTGTTTATTTCAAAACTTTTTCTTTTCCTCTTTCATTTTTTGCTGCATTCAGTATTATTAATTTAAATACTAAAACAAAGACGCTAAATATAGAGAGCTTAAAATATGTCGTCAGCTCTTATCTCTCTCGTTGCTGCACATTAATTTGAAAAGTAGTTTTGGATTCGTGGACAGAAAGTCATTTAGCACTACCTAAGTAGAGGCACAAACTGGAACTCTCAACGTCACATGATACGACAAGACAATGCTAACGAATCAATAAGAGCAGATGATGAATTTCTGGAGACAAAAGGCACGCCCTTTTCTAAGGCCCGTTGTCCTATCACTGGTGGTGAGAAAGCAGCTGCTGGGGAGAGAAACGACGCGTTAAGTGCCACAGAAGAGCTTCCGGTTTCAGTGAAAATGTACGCGCAATGGTTTCAGGGGGGATTTTTGTTCTGTTAGCAGTTGTACCCGGATGCTTTAAATGGATTCATAAGTTCCTAGAGTAACGTGTTGAATGAATTAAAAATACATTTTTGTAAACGCCCTCTCTAAATTTCTTCGATTATTTTTGCTTTCGATTCGAATAACTTTGATAAATACAGGTGATAGGTATATGGCTGGTTTCCATTGTGGTCGAATGAAACAAGCAAGTAATCGTATGCAATATCATTATCATTAAGCATTTGATGATGTTGGCTTTCTTACGTGTGATTTCCAGTGGAAAAACACTGGGAAATAAGGATACTAACATTTATATACTGGTGTTTTTTTTTAATTTAAAAAGTTAGCTTTCTTTCTTGAGGATTTTCTGTAGTTATAACTATAATGCGGGGCGCATCTAGAGTGTAACAATAATCAACATAGGGTCTTAAAAAGAATTTAATACAATTTCCGATTACATGTGCTTCACTATAACAAAATGAGACATTACATATGATGTTGTTTGGAGTGTAATTAAAAAATTCGATGTAATAATACATACTTCCCTTTGGTATCCATATTTTCCTTTGATATCGGTTTGATGCGTATAAAGTGTGATGAAATTCTAACGAAACATTTTCAAATGCAATGGATGTCAATGAGAAGCATTTTTTCGTATGGGAAAAGTGTTAAATGGATATCAAATTGAGGAAAATACTCTACTTTCTCTGTGAGGGTTACGGAACATTTTCCTTAATCTTTGAAAACTTGTTTTGAGTTGAATAAAAGTATCCGATAACGTAATTGCGTTTTTTTTTTACTTTAATTTATGTTACGCGCGAAAAACAATTACTCAAACAACTTAAAATGAAATAAGGGAAATGAAAGCACGGAAGTGAGAGCGCATGCGCAATCTTCATTCTCCGCTTTTTCTGACACGTCTAGTCTTGTTTCGTCTGGTCGTCTGATGACGCGTTTGATATCTCTTTTTTTATCAGAAAATGTTCATATTTGTGCTGAATTAATCCAAAGACTGTAAGAAAAGTAATTATTTTACTAAATTACAGTATGATATTTCTTTAGAAAAATTTCACCTTATCATTATATTTCGTCTTGAATGATAGGTACTATTATTTCAAAAGAAATAATAATGCGTAAGGATATTACGCTTTATAAATCACTATTGCGCCTTTTTCTCTAACCAGGCTGAGTCTGTGATTTCCCCGAAAAAAAAAGATATTCCAAAATGTTTTCCTGTCCTGATATTCAAACAAGTTACTCCTAATCAATGAAGAAGCAAAAGATAAGAAAAAACAATGTACTATTTTGAATCAAATTATGATTGTGACTGTAGTTGTTTATTAACGACGCTCTAAGAAGCAACACGAGATCTATTGGCGATGAACCTCGAAACTTTGAACATCGGTCAAGTAACGAGAACGACATATGAGCTGGTTCCTCCCTCACCAAATTTTCATAACGCGCCATTGGGAGGACGTGGGATATCGCCAGATTTTACTTCCATCAACCGCGCTATACGGCGGGTCTCAATGGTATCAGACTTCGAACCCACAATCCAACAAAAGCAATGCGTTTCAAGTCTGCGATTGCGATCACTAGGCATCCGTGGTCAATTTGAATCAAATATACAATATATAAGAAATTACAAAAATGAAACTTCGCATTGATAGACAGCTTATTTTTTTAATTCACCTTCCAATAATAGAATGACTTTTCAAAACATTTAGCAAAACTAAATAGAATATTAAGGTAACTAACAGTAATTAATGCATTAATTACAGGGTGATTTCCAAAATAGTAACTAGGCGAAAATATATTATGATTAAAAAAAGTGTTAAAATACGGAAATGAACAATACCTGGTAAAAAAATGAAAAAAAAAAAGTTTCGAGATCTTACAGATGTTCTAGAAAGTTTAAATTATCACTAAGCAGTAATCGAAAAATCTTGATAAAAATTATTCGTCGTATTAATTGATACATATGTACATCGTGATGTAAGTCGCCGCTATTAATGTTAATTTGATTTATATTAGAAAACCATAGATTGTGAAGTAAACTGCAGTACATAGAAGATTGAATTCAATCTGATAAATTCTACATTGATCTGGATGGAGACTACACGGAAAAACCTTAAGAATAATAAATAAAAGTATTAAGCTTTATCTCTACACTTTTTAGTAAAAATTAAAACTTTACGATACCACGAGTTAATTCAATCTACGCTTCCTGAAAACAAACAAAACAGCATTACTAGCTGTAATTTAGAAAATTATGTACAAAAGGATCAATTAAAAGGTATAATAAATTTTTCCAGATACCTACCCTATTTCTTAATAATAATTAAAACTTTGCCATATCCTGTCGTATTGTCCTCCTTTCATTACACGGCAAACAGTTATGCGTACTCAAATTCTCCTGAGAGGCTTTGGAGCATGTCATTGTCGACGTTTGTATTGAATGCCTTACGATTTCGGAAGTAATCAATGTCATAAAATCTTCAAAGCTGTTGATTGTAATGTATCCGATGTATGACAGCCAAGTGAGTTGATTTCAACGGGCGGATTGGACAGCAGTCGCAAACTTTATTCACTATAACCTGAATTAATATTTGACCTACTAGTTATGTGGCATAGGGCTATTCGCGATTTTCTTTGTCTCTTTCTCCTACTTTGTGGTAATTTGAATTGCATAAAATAACAACTCCCTCAAACCAAAATGAAAAGAAATTAGATAAATTAGACGAAGATAAAAATTGTATTGAATTAGATATATTGATAAAAAAAAGAAAATAGGATTGAATAGACAGAGAAGGGATATGGATGATAAAGACAAGCCCAAAGATATTTGTGAAATGGTTTGAATAATCGCAATTATTCGTTAGGGTTCAGGTTAGCTTACGACCTCTAGTAAGAAAAACAGGAGTTGAACCTGTTATGTAATCAAAAAGTGTTTGAATTGGAACGAGTGGTTTGGTAAGCTAAGACCCTATTATTGGAATAAAAACTAAAATTAACTGAGTTATCAGGAATTAGAGTGAGTAATATATATATATATATATATATGTAAATATAAAGGCATATTTTGTATTGTTAGATAGTAAACCTTGTTGTCTTTTTCTGACGTATCTTGAACTGCTAGTATGAACTTATCTACCATTCAATTTACTTTAAGATATCTGTGGAATTCATTAATGAAGAAAGGACATCGCAGTCTCTATATACTTATACAACCAGTGTTTCATAATCAGGGCAACCAGAGAAGGACGCTCTGATATCGCGATGAATGAGATCTGAATCTTCTCTACACTTAAAGAAGAGAGCTGAATATTTTTTTTTTTTTATATTCTACAACACAATATTATTTTTTTTATTTGGCACCCTTTTGGTGTATAGGACGCAAAGAAAAACATGTTTATTTCCAATCTGAAGGCTCGTATAGAAAAATAAAATTATGGAAATAAAATTATAGGATCTTCTTATACTTCTTTGTATTAGCTATGAGGAATGTAATTAATGTTTTTGTAATTATATAATTTTAAAACTAGATGTAAAATAGTCTTTAACTTTTTCGATAAAAATGCATATCCATGAAGGAGAAATAATATTCCTATGTTAATGAAAATAATTTTGTCATAGAATATTAAACAAAAAAATATTCTTCCTTTAACTTTATTTTTTAAGAAATATTGTTTATAGTTTTAAATTTTCCGTCTCCGATACGAACTGATATGGAAACAACACTCACGTTAGCGAATTGAAATAATCATTTTGAGCTAACAAAAATTATGACATCATATTAAAATTATATAAATTAACATAAATACATGTTTATTTCTTAACTTTGATTTTTATGGAATAAATATTTTTCGTATTATTTGAAGTTATAAAATATTCACACTACAACAATAGGAGAAAAAATCAAATAATTACTTTTTTTTACATTTCAAGCCAACAATATCCCTTAATTACAAATGATTAGTGTAGTATATATGATGCCTGTTGGAGAGAGGAAATTGTGGTACTCCCTCTTGTGTCGAGGAGAGAGGATGCCAGTGTATCAGAAAAGATCCAATCTGTACTCATGTGTAAGGGGTAGGGACGGAACGAGCACCAAGACGCAAAATAAAGTCATTTTTTAAAAATTCGGAGATGCCCTCATACCATATGAGCAATAATTAATTCTCCAGCAGTAAAAAAGTACATAAAAATATCTCAGGTAACTTATTTAATTAATAAGGATTCATAATCGTGATCAATCCTAAAGTGCGCAGAGCGATTGGCTTGAAAGCCATGAATTTAGGAAGGTGCAATATTCAATACATATTTTTGAGATAAAAATGCCCAATAACATTCTGTCAGGTTTTTTTTTTTTTTTTTTTTTATAAAATATGTATAGTAATCTTTTCGTAGAAAGAAAAAAAAAAGTTGTGAAAATATTTGAAGAGCCTAAATTCACTCCAAATTTGCTTTTGAAAATTTAATTCCTACTTTAAAATAGAGTAGAAAATATAATTACACTTTAGAATGAAATTAAGTATATTTTTGAAGAAAAACGTAATACAATAATAATATACAACTTGAAAAAAGTAAATAATCAGAAGAATTTACATACACTGAATGTGTGAACCAGAAATGTACAGAGAGAACGATGCATTTTCTTTTCTTTTTTTTTTTCGGAAACGAAAGATAAAATCAAATTAAGCGTAAAATAAGATTCGAATTTATTCTCGATGGAATGAGAGAGCTGTTATAGGGTTTTTGTGCCAGATATATAACGTAATCAAATAGTTATATGAATATATTATAATCTTGCCACTTTAATAAAATTTTAATTTTTTAAAAAAATAGTTACTTACTACATTATAACCTCTTCTTATTTTAATTATATATTAAACTAAGTAATATTTAAATAAATTTTTAAGGTATCTCACTTATGTGTTTCATGTAACTTACTTAATCAACAAAAGTAATAATTTTAACCTAGTACGATAAACAAAAATCCAAAAATTCAAGTACAACGTCCCCCCGTTCACACACTTTAGTCGAGGTCCATAGTTACTAAGACGCGAGTTAAGTGAACAGCGAGTTATGCAATAATGTAAACTGAGTAATAATGTAACTTCCAAATCAAATACGAATTTTTTTTGCGTAACAAATATCTGCTTTAAATTAAAGAGTAATTTATTAATTCGTGTAAATCAATTTATGGTCATATGTATGCTATTTTTGTAATACGTAAGTCAATTTTGTCTGCTCAAAAAATAACCAAAATTTCTAACAAAAGAACACAAAAAACGTATTTTCTTATCAATCATTCCTGAATGCATGATTACCCTTTACTGGCATTTTATTTCTTAATCTTGTACGTGACAGATCTTCACTCCACCCTCAATCGACAACCCTGTGTCTGAAAACAACTTAGAGATAGCGCTGTTGCTGCATTGGCCTTAGGCTGAGAGAGTTTAATTTCTTATTAACGTGGCACTAGAAGCAACACGAGGGTTATTGGCGACGGACCTCGTAATTTTGAACCACGGTCGAGTGACGAGGACGACACCTGAGCTGGCACCCCCCTCTCCTAACATCCACACTACGACAATGGGAGGACTTTGGGCCCCGACAGATTTAAAGCGCATCAGCCCCGGCTACACTGCGGGTCTTTGGCGGCCAAGGATTGAACCCGCGAGTGAACGAAAACCGCAGGCTACGAATTCGAAACCATGACCAATAGGCAACCGCGGTCTAGACTGAGAGAGAATAAATATAAAGGGGAAAAAATGTTAATGTTGGCTCTTAACAGGAAGTAGGGACCTTAATCGAACAAAAGAATACTAAGCATTTAATAAGAAGTAAAATAAGAATTTTGACGCTACAATGCCCCCCGTTAACACACTATTGTGATATCATAAGCGATTGCCTATAGAAAGAGCCATAATAACACCGCGTATATTGCACACTCGCGTGTTACTGAACTACGTATTTACATAGTCTAACTGTGCATCAGTTTAACAAACAAAATCATTACAGAACTATCTTATTACACGTTTTTTTTTAAATCAGTGATTTGAACTTTTCTCAATGACTGGAAAATTATTTTTATACAAGGTTTACATAATACATTGGCCGACAAACTTTAAAATAATATCCAATTTTGGGAAAGTATGAATACGCTTCTAAACTCAAGGACGTTCTCTAATAGCTAAATTCAGTAATATATTATTTTCGTTTCCTAACACTAAAAGATTAGAACACCAAAAAACAAATGATTAAGAATTCTTGGAACTGTAGAATTTCCAATGTAAGCATTTGGTGCAGAAACCTCAAAATTATTTCGCAAGCAAACACTTTATATATTTCATAGCACTTCATTCCTTAAGAATGCATTGAAGAAGTAAAGAAAAGTAAAAAATGAAAAAGCATCTGCGTTCGACGTAGATAATATATGAAGACGAATAGCAGCATCCCCATGAAACTGCATTTTCCGAAGTGGTCATTTCGTAATCCGTTCATTCCTCTTCAATTCCCAGGACCGTAATATCCCATCCCTGCCCACGATATGCCTCATCCAAAGAGGGAGGGGAGAAGAAGCAGACATTGATATATTCTTCCTCTTGGAATTCTACTTGAAAATGTATAATGTAGAACTCTTTTCCCCGCTTCACTGTGGGTTTGTCTCTTGCTTTTTAACGATCGAAACCCTCAACCAAACCCCGAAAAGAGAATTTGGGTTTACGGGTTTCCCAATGGATCGCAATATTCGATCAACCCTGAAGAGGAGGGATCTCATTTCGGTGGATTATTGAATCTTCGATGAGATTTTTTTTTTTGCATCCCCTTTCCGCTTTTTTATTCGTTTTCTGCCCTCCTTTCACCTCTGATATGTTATGCAGTAAACGGCATGTTTTCAGTCATGGGACTGAGTAAAGTGAAGGTAATCCACTAACTGAGGCAGATAAATGTGATGATAAAAAATTTTATGTATTGAATATTGACTGTGGAAGTAAGATGATGGAGGTGCTTAAATTATTTTTAATCGTAATGAATCATTATTACATACCTGAATATGATATGAGTAGCTAATTTTAATCTTGAAAAAGACACAGGAAGTAATACTATAGAATTTTGGTAAGGTTTTTTTTTTTTCTTTTTGCTTTTTTTTCCTTTTCTTTTTTACCATATTTTATTTATCTTCCTATGATCCTAAGCATATAACTAGGTATGTATTTCCAGCTCAGAATTTGTACTCGAATTTCAACACACTTCCTATCGTCTGATAGAGCTGCAGTCTTGCATATTCGTATTACTTCGATGACAATGCAGTTCTATGGCGTGCTCAAGTAATCAAGGACTTTGATTCCCGAATTTTGCGCTTAACAACATCCAATCGAACTGAAATTTTGAACTCATTTACAGCTCACGCAATTGCTCTTTTTAATTTTAAATTTCCAGGCTAAAAATTATTAAATAAATATAAATAAAAAATATTTATCCAGTTTTTTTTTTATTAATGAGGAAATAAAATACATAGTTTTTGTTTTACTGTAAAATAAAATGGATTATATAAAAGCTTGAGAAGTAAATACTCCTTTTGATTTTGTATGTAAGTAAATAGTAACGGTACTTAATTTATAAGGCAACTTATTCAAGCCTGTAAAGTATTTATAAATTATATATTGTTTTACACTTTTGTAAAAAATTCAAGTCTTATTTACTGCATCTATAAATAAAAGCTGGTTTTAATAATGTTTTCTTACTTTTATTTATTTTTACTTTTTTTCACTTCTAATATCATACATATGGGAAGCCATGCATATGGGGAGTGCACTATATGAGAAAAGTAACTTTTTAATAAAAATAGAAATTGTAATAGCAATATTTATATTTCTAAAAGGCGCTATTAGTAATTACAATGTGTTAAAAAATTTTATGAATTAGCAGCATTAGATTGCCGAATTTTGAGGAAGAGACTTCTATTTAATTTTTAAATTTTTTTATTTTATACATATATTTTTATTTTTTATTTCACTTTTAACGCGGATTAATTTCCTTAACCGGCATTTTCAACACATTTTAGATTCAGAGTGTTTCCACTCTAGACCCTTGCTTTTGATTTATACATAAATATTTTTAAAAAACCTCACATTATTGTAGTTTCATTTATCTTAATTCCAATGAAAAGGTAAAGTTAAATTTTTTAAATAAGGTACCTCGTAAATTTACGCTATTACCTTTTACATAAGCGTATATTACCTAATCATATTGTTATAATATTGCATCGTATTTTCATAATGTTATATCGTATTTATAATATAAAATATATCATATCTATGTAACATTATATATATGCAATATAACAATACCCTTCGAGAGAAAAGGAAATCAAAAAGTATTAATAGTGTTTAAGAGAGAGAAAGCACCACACACAGAGAGACCCCCCCCCTCTTAAGCTCCAGTCTATCAACCATTTTAATTTCTCGGAGATAATGTGATTCCATTTTTTTCAATGTTAAGGTATTGTATTTATTTGAATGCAACAAAATGTATCCAAAAGATTAAGAAATAACAAACACTCTCCGGTTGCAATAACATTTCTTTTTCCTATTTTTTAAAATATTTTTCAATTAACCGAAAACAAAAAATAAATCATTAATGCTGACAAAATGATTTCAAAAATCGGAAGTAAGAGCATAATTGCATCAGAACGATTCCTCTTACTGCACTTTAATGCATTAAATAAATACAGGGAAGGATAAAAGGGAATTTACAATTTAAAATGGAAATCAATTTATAAAAAAAGAATTTTGTTTGGTTTCTTTTCAGAATCTGAAAATTAAAATCTTGAGATTTTATTAATGAAAAATGCACAATTAAGAAAATTATCCTACGTGACTATATGAAATTAATGGCCTCCTTGTTCTTGCAAAGTTGACACATCTATCTTGACTCAAGTATCTGTCTAATGTACTCCATGAATGGAAACACCCTCTCGATTCTCAAAAAAGCCAATTTTGATCGTGTTGAGGAAACCATTGATGAAAACCCAGGCACATCGACTCAATGCTGTTCTCAAAAATTTGAAATTAATCTTCACGTTCTCCTGATTTCACTTCACCAGATTTTTATTCTGAGGTACGTACTTTAAATACGTACTTAAAAAGTATTTAAAGATTTTAAAATACTCTTAAAAAAGTATTTAAAGTATTTACGTACTTTAAATATTGTATTTATATAACTCAGCCTAAAACTATTGCTTAGTTGAAGATCAGAATTCGCTAAGATTTCACACAACCCAAAAATTTCCAAAATATATGCTTCGTATATGTTATAAACACAAGTTATCGCCTTTTCTTCAAATTTTCTTTCCCTGTTTCGACATATACTCTATGTTTAATACCGAACCAAATCCTATTAACCAACTTTCACGTGCTTTTTAACTGCTACTGTCACCTTCACTTTACAAAATCATGAGTATGGTGCTAGGATTCCAAGCCTGTATTAATTGCAATCTGAGAGTAGAATTCTGGGACGTCACCGTTTTATTGGATATATAAATTTACTATGGCAGTTGGTTGCCTTTTTTTTGGGTGTGTTATCGGGATTTGTTATGCTTGTGTTATGATGTTTCTGGGTAAACGTTCCTTAATATTAGTTATCTATGATACAGCCTGTCACTTTAGAATAGGCATGTCAATGTCACTCTTTTTTATTTCTCCTGCATCAGTTACCATAGTAGCGTCTAATGTAACATCGCCGCTGCATTTATTTTCAACACTTCAGTTAAGTTCCAAATTTCTTTGCGTTCGGAAATGTATAAAATCCATTTTAAATATCTATAAATAACACGTTTCATTTTTCAAAGTAATAATTTTTTTTAAATGGAAGTATATAAATATCCTTATAAAATATTAATATAATACCTATGCGTATACAAATTTATTTAATTTAAAAAGTTCAAATGAGTTCTTTAGTCCCATTATATAAACGAGTAAAAAAATTAAATGTTTTTAATTTCATGTTAATAATATTTATAAAATGTTACACATATTTTAAGCAAATATTTTAATGATGCATGCTTAAGAAAAAACAAACGATCAGCATGAAACCCAAAATTTCGTTTTCACTAGAAGTCTGTTAGCGAAAATAGAACGAAGAGAGGGGAAAAAAAGTTATGTATATTCTCAACTATTGCTGCCGTAGTTACAGACGGCTCTGGAGGAAAAAACTGTGTTCTTGAAGCGCCTATTGTAAAGTAGCAAACTATATTTTGCAAAAGAATAGAACTCCTTCGAAGAAATTATGATCACAACAACCATCGTCTAAAGTGACTTTACGGTAAAATGACACAATGCTTTACACACGCACTCGCACACAAACATATAATATATATCTATCCAAAAGATGTGTCATGCATACTATATAAAAAAAATTATGTTACGTAATACTATATTTATATTAATTTAAGACTTGACGATAACTGAGACACCTACTGAGGGAAAATAAGCTATTTTATGCTAAGAGTAAAAAAAATATACTCACTTTTTAAATTAAGAGGAATATAAATCATATTTTTTAGCATTGAAATATTTGTATATTTATGTATGTTTTTATGCAAGGATGATCACGGTTTAATACACATATAATTATGTATTCGCAGTTAATAATCGAAACCTGTATTTACTTCTTGAAGTCATGTATTTCCCTGTATATAGTATGCATAAAATCTTCTGCATTTTTAACTTAAAAATTTTGCTAAGTTCTTATAAGCATAACTACCTAATTACTGAATATAATTAAAATTTCAAAAATTAAGTTCAATATTTTCTTATAATTTTAAATTTTACATACCAAATCTTTTATAATTTTTATGCAAATATTGTATAACTCATCAGATCTGTCAGGATTTATTAGGAGAAAAAATTCTTCACAGAATAAAAAACAACCTCGTTTCATAATATGGAAAATATTACTAATATGGATTAAATATATTTCGCTGAAAGTGAATCAGAATTATTAAAAGCCTTAGTTTATGATTATTTATTTACTTCATACTCTTAAGCAACACGAAGGATAATGTTAACGACCTCTTTATTTTGAACCGTGGTCAAATGACAAGAACGACACCTGAGGTGGCATCTTCCTCTCCAAATTTCCCCACAACGCAAATCAGAGGAACTGAGACCTCGACCAGATAAACATGCATCAGTCCTGTAACACAGAGGGTCTTTAGTGGCATCACGGCTGGAACCCAAGACACGAAACGCCGATTTAAAGTACACTCCCATTACTACTACGTTACCACGGCCACATAAATAACCATAGTTTGAGAAAAGCACAAAAAAAAAAAGAAAATATTTTTGATTTTAGCTAATCATGTATATCCTTACAAATTTAAAATTAAATTTTTCATACGTTATTTTCATAAAATTCTCATTCATAATACAACCATGAAATCAAAGTAGTATTTTTTTCTTATTTTTTAGCAACAAAATAATGAAATATAAGATTTGAACATTTTAGCCTCTCATTTACTTCAAAGTAACTCGTTTTGGTGAAAATTTAAAATGACTGAGGCTGGTTTTCATTGTAAGCGTTTGAAGGGATTGATTTTTAAACTGAAGATCTGAAGTTCTATAATGTTAAGATTCTGAGGTTATATCGCAAAATTTTAATTATTACTAAGAAACTACTGAGACACCAGTAAAAAATTTATTTTCCCTATTAATTGATCAATAGGTACGTAATGTTGTAAATTACAGTTATGAATTATAACTTGTTTTGTCTCAGAAAGCTGTAAATTGAAATAACCTACAGTATGGAAAAAATACAGAGTTCAAGCTTCAGAATTCAACAAGAACAGTTTTCGAAAAGTTATAAAACGCTGGAAAAAATATATACTCTGTATATTGATTTTCTAGTACAGTCTTAAGAATAATAAATAAAAATTAAGTTTCTATATCAATTATTTTAACAATAACTGAATTAATTAATAATTTTATTAATTTACTATTCCGTTGGATAGTAATTGAAATTTTACAATATTTCCACTTACTTCAATCTACGACTTCCTGAAATAAAAGAAATCAACATTAACAGCTGAAATTTATGATATTATGCTCTTAAAGATAAATTCATATGCAGAATAAATTTTATCCAAATGTCCCGGTTAGTGAAAACTAAATGTTTTCGATACTACCTCGTATATCTAACAATTCAAAATGGTGACGTGAGCCTTAACATCAAAGTTAAATCTCCTGAGAAACGTCACAGATTTCCTAAACCTCTCTTTACAGAACTCAGTGACTAGTTAGATGGCTTTACTGAGCACGTTTTAAGTTTTCCAGCTAGTTAGATCTTTGAAAATGCTTGATTTTATAATTTACTTAGAAACTAAGTTTCCCTAATTTTCGATAGGCGCAGCAAGCATTATACGAATAGTGTTAAATAAATAAAATTTTAACTCATGGAAGTAAATACGTTTCTAGTCACGAAATCGATCTCGATGTACCCAAGACGTTAAAATGCTACAAATTTTGCATTTTTTGGTTTTGCTGTTAAAAAATAAAATTTATTTTGTTAATTCCGTGTATGTGTACTTTTTATGAGAACTCGAAAATTAGAACGTTTGAAAATTAAATTTCTAAACTGTAAACGGACGTGTCTCTATACGTGTAAAATTATCTGTATTTACGTTTTTCTTAAAATATTCTTTAGGATTCTGATACACACTTTCGTCAAAATCAACTTTATACAAAGTGCTATTGTATAACCCTTAATAAAATGAGTCTACTTCCTGTACAACGAATATAATATTTTTCTAATAAACATTCACAAATTTTAGGAATTACAGAATTTGTATAAATATTAAGGGAATTTGAAGCATAAAAATAAAAATAATTTTCTTAAACATAATTTTTGATATTATTTTTATGTTCAGGGCACTGTATGTCATTTAGCTGATAAATTCTTCTTATGTTTTTAAAATTATAAATATGTATGTTTTCATGTATGATGTACCTAAATATAAATACACTACTTAAAAATATATATAAAGCTATTGATAAATAATTGGCCACATATATTTTTTGTATTTAAAATTTTGATTTTATTTTATAAAGAGATATATAAAATACAAGTATCCTAATGTTAAAGATGCCTTCCAATGCTTATAATCTAAAAAGTGAGGATTATAAAAATTTGGTGTAAGAGAACTTTTTTTTTTTTTTGTCGAAGTCGCCTCATTTATCTTAAAGCAAGACAATAGTAAAATAAAAATTCACAATAGGGCAGTAAAACAACTTCTCCATATTTAAAGTTATGCATTTACCATCTCAATAACAGAATATTTGCTTAGAACTCATAGCTAAACGTATAATAGGAAAGAAATGAAGTGGATTGAAATTTGCTGAAGTGCCAGACCCTAATTTAAAACTGTATTTAAAGCAAAAGTAATGGATATAAAAAGAAGAAATAAACGAAGAATATCATATAAATACTTAAAATTAATACGGCCATTTTTATTTGAAACTGAAATTAACACATGGCTATTTGTACTAGCTTTCTTCTTCGTGTCTTTAAAAGGAATTCGGCTTCATCTTCAAATTTTATTTTCAAATTTGTTTTGCAAAACACCTATTTTTTCTGGCATATGCCTAGTGAAGGTAACAAGGACACTTTCTTATTTTTCTCGATAAATCAATTTCTTCCAACTTCACTTCACTTGAGAAAAGAGCACACTACAATTCTTTATAAACAGACTTTCTTTTCTGTTTCAATTGAATCGATTGTAAACAAGAAAAGAAGCCAAATTCATAGCCAATATAAATATAGATTCTAAGTTCTTGACTGCTGTTCCCACAATGTTTTGTTGTTATGATGAAATGCTCATCAGATGATAAAAAAAATTAAAAACAGAATAAGGATAATATTAAATACAAGTATTAAAATACATGAAACAAAAAAAAATCGCATACAGTTTGTAACTATACGAAGCGTATGTCCCTTTAGCTGCCATTGTGTACATCTCCCGCACTCTAATTAAAATAACTTAACTTCCAATTATGCAAAGCAAAGTTCACATATAAATGGAGCTTTACTCAGAGAAAGAAAAGGGGGAGAAGACGGAAAGATAGGATAATGATAGAACTCTGGAAGAAGAGCAGTACTGAAAAAGGGGATTATACCAAAGATGTGATTGATCTGATCCTGACTCGGATATACTTTTAATAAAATGGTCTGTTAATCACTTTTTTTAATACTCATTAGAATATGCGTAAGGGCTTGATTCAAAAGCATAATAGATACAGTGAATGTTGATTGTCTGATTAAATATTCTCTTCAAGCTTTATTTGTCAACTTATCTTTTGTTTGAATAAATTTTAATTATTAGGAAGATTTATTTGTGACAAAAAAAAATGAAAGTAAATAATAAATGAGAGGCATTGTGTTCGCTAGAAGATATCACTGCCACAAATGAAGGTAATACAGCCATAAATCACAGTATGTGTAGCTATAGATTTCCAAAAACACTATGATTCATTTTTAAAACATTTAAGTTATAAAAAAACTAGTCACAAATTATTCAAGCGCATTAAGAATCCTAACAGAATCGACAGTGAGTAACATTTTTTTTTTTTACCTTTTCTTGATTCCTCAAATTCTCCATCCAAAAAAGAACTTTTCCAGGTAAAAATAAAAACGACTGCCCATGGAAGGTATGCAAATCATAATAATTCATTCTCAAGAAAAATTAATCAATAAGTAGCACTATAGGTTCGGTACTACAAATACTTAACTTCCATTTTGAAATAATAATCAAGCACACATGCACACATCTCTTGATTAACGTTGAAATTTACACTAAAATCACCAAGTGTCTATATTACTTGTACTGACCGTACTACTCTCAGGTACATTAAGCAAAACAGTAGAAAGTAAGTCATCTTAACGCTTATTTTTGTGAAAAGAAAACCTCCTTAAAATATTTAGCAGGAATATTGATATGAGAAAACAAGCATTTTCGAATAACTGTATCTCTCTGTGAAACATTATTTCTTGAATCATGCCTTAAACGCTTTCCACAAAGAAATAATTAATTAAATTATATCGGAAATGTTCCTTATACACCAATTGCTCGTCGTTAGTAGACTGTTATTAAAAGTTTATTTATCATAAAAGTTAGAAATTCTTGCTTCTTTTCCTCTTGGAAAGAGAGTATGGATCTTTATTTAGCAACAAAGTAAATATTATGATGTGGTCGTTTATGTAATCAAAACAAACATAATAATGAGACATAATTTAATATTAGAAGTACATATTTAATTGAAATAATTAATTTGGCAATAATAGATAAATATTCAATTGCACTCAAAGTAGCTTATGAAAGTAAGCTTATATCTTAAGAAAATTATTTCCATGCTTCCAGTTTTCAGGTACTTCATAAAAAATAGTTAATACATGTACGAAAATATACTTACATACCCACACAAATATATATATATATATATATATATATATATATATATATATACAGGTGATTATCAAAATAATTGAAAAACCTGTGAATAAAAGTAACATTTTTGAATGCGCATCGTAAGCATTAAAATTTAATAATAGCAACCAGATTTTTTTTTTGTAAATAGAAATGTATATATTCTGGTAGTATGTGGTAACTTTATTGAAGTTCTGTAATCTTCGATTTTGTTTCATAAGTGTAAAACTCAGATTTTCAAAAAGGCCAAATTGCAGGAGCCGGGCTAGCTGGAGCAAATGTGACCGAAATATCCCAACTTTTAGGCGTTTCTAGATGTACGGTGTCTAAAGTAATGACAGCATACCCACAAGACAACCCTGGTAAAGCAAAATAATGGATGGAAAGAGAAACTCAATGAAAGAGACCGATCAGAATTGAAATAGATTGTAATGGCTAAAAAGCGAACAACTACAGCTAAAATGACCGCTGAGCTCGATCAGTATCTGGATTCTCCTGCGTCAGTGATTATAGTTAGAAACCACCTTCATATACAGAATATTTATGGCAGAGCAGCGATTCGTTAGCCCCTAGTCATAGATATTAATACCAAACATCGTCTACAGTGGTATCACACTCACAAAACTTTGGTCAATTGATAAGTGAAAGAAAGTAATTAGGTCTGACGAATCGTCTTTCACACTCTTCCCTACAACAGGACGGTTGCACGTTTGGAAGACACCTGCATAAGCGTATGATCGTGATTGTCTCCTTCCAACTGCCAAGCATGGAGATGGATCTGTCATGATATGGGTAGCCGTGTCGTGGTCATCAGCTGTACCAATCGTAACCCTGAAAGGAAGTGAAAAATATAGAGAAATTTTAGCCGACCAGGTTCATTCTATGATGCAAGCTTTGTTTTCTGCAGGAGATGGACTTTTCAACGTTGATAATGCACCTATTTATGCAGTGAAATTTATTCAATCATGGTTTGATGAACACGAAGCTGAACTTAAACATCTATCTTGCCTCGCATAGTCACCCGATTTGAATGTAATTGAACCGTTATGGTCTATTTTAGAGCGTTAAATACGGAATCGATATCCTCCCACCGGCATCTCTTCCAGAACGTTAACAATATCTCCAAGAAGAAAGATACAACATTCATCTAAACACTATTCAGCTCTTGTATGAATTGATTCCTAGGCAAATCCAAGCTGTTTTACTTGCCAAAGGTTGTACTATACCATACTAATAAATTATTCTTTATAAATTTAAGGTGATTAATTTAAAACGAAGTTTAATATTATACATCATACATACATATATATATTTATTTTTCTATTTCTATGTACAATATATATATATAGTTATATATATATATATATATATATATATATATATATATATATTAGATCTTGATTAAGTTCTTGCTATATTTGTGTGAAAATTAATACTTTATTTAAAGAGTGTGGTAAAAAACATGTAACACAAGGTAAGCTGCTCACTAACCACTGTTTTTTCTCCTTATTCTGGTACCATATGAGAACCATGTCTTAAATAGACTCATGTTTTGAGGCTATCCAAGAATCGACGCATTTTTTGGTATCTTCAGAAGAATGTAACCAGTCCTCAGCCATCCTTATATATGTGTACATGTGCCATCGAACGGGGAAAATGATAATCAGATGGGTATGTCCAGTGCATACGGCGTGTGGAACGAGACTAAACCATTTCAGCGTTTCTAATTAGGCTTTTATTGGTTTTGCAACATGTGCCCAAGATTTATCATGTAATAAAATCGCCTTGACCTTTCTCTGACCGCATAGGGGTCATTTTTTCGATAGGGCTTGACTAAACGCATCAGTTGCAGTCGATAACGATCTCCGGTTACAGTTTCGTTCGGTTTGAGCAGCTCATGATAAACTACATCTTGCTAATCCCACCAAATACAGAGGAGAAGTGTTTTTTATTTCTAAGATCAAAATCATAATTTTTGAAGCATAGAAAACCATTATTTGCTTGTCATTTCCGACAGCGCATGCCCTTGGTAAGTCTCAACAAGAACTTTGTATGCTTCAGCTGCAGAAGTTTTTGAATAAAATAGTGAAAAAAAATTCATATAGAAATATATATAAGTTATATGATTGCACATACAGACTTATATATGTGTATACAAATAGAAATATTTTCCTCTCTTTCATCCTTTTCCAATAATGTTTGTAACTCCAGACCCAAGCATTTAACTCAAACCTCAGCCAACCATTAAGAGGAAATAACTTAAAGTAATCTTTAAATTGACTGATACAGGTGAACGTTATTCATTAACTGGAATATTTAAATATCAGTCGCTCTGAAAATACGTTTCTCCGCAAATAACTTTAATTATTAATGATTATCTATAATTAAAATAGGTATCCTCGTCCAAGACTAATGCCGAATCATTATATTTGAAACTGTATCTTGTTGAATCTATTTTTGGAATTTGGTTTTACACACAATCCGTGTTTACTTTGACTTTCTAGTTTACATTTATTTTAAATCAAAGAAGCAGAATAGTAGTAGGGAAAATGGAATATTTCAATTCAAAAGCGTTTCATAATAGCGATATTTAATTAGTTATTTTAAGGCATTATTTATTTAGTTTTTCTTGATAACAGAGGACATACTTTGCGTATTTATTAATATTTAATGACTGAATGCTTAACTAAAATTGCTTATGTATTAATATAAAGACTTTACCTTAGAAGTATAAATTATTGTGATGTGAGTAATCTAATGTCAAATGAGAGTTTTATTTTTGTAAAAACCTCCCTACGTTCGAGATGTCAAAGTACTTGAAAACAGAATAATTCAAAGAGAAGAAATTTAAAATCTAACGTTATGTCACATATATTGTTAGTGAAAATAGTATTCATTGTTTATTGAGTTTGGTTAACTGTTCAACACCAAAAATAATTATCTTATAATATTTAACTCTTAAGAGCTTTTTATTTCATTTAAAATAACATAAATATTTTAATAGAATGAATTATGATTAATACTAATATAATGCGTAAAACAGTTTTGAGAAATTGAATACAATTTCATTAATTATGATTATATATTAAAGTTTAAGAAATCACAACTAATTTTTCAAAAAAAAAGGCTCATTTTTTTTGAAAACCTATGTAAACAGAATTGTTTGTGTTTTTAACAATAATATTAATACCAGTTAATAAAAATATGTTCATAGTTATATCGTTTTGATTCTTTGTATATGATATATATATATATTCTTTGGAACTATATTTTTTTTAATAAAAATACCTCAAAAATATATGTAAAATGTGATTGTTTCAAAACAAAGGAATTGTGAGACTATTAAACGTTTTACTAAAATTCAATTTGCTTGGGTAGATTATAACTATTAATATAAAACATTAGGGCAATCATTACAGCATACGAGTGGTAATGATCCATTCATCAAATATTTCCTGTTGTTACAGAAATTTCTTTAATCAATATCATTTCTGAAATTATTATGAATAAAGAGATTAATTTCATAAAATAACTCTAGGTTACAGTTTGAGCAAGAATTACCTACTAAAATATACTGAATCAGAAAATTATACAGCAAACCACAAGCTAGAAGCGAGCAGGGGAATTACAATTTCTAACAATATTTAGCACATTACAGTTACAAAAAGAATTATTTTAAGTAATAGTAAACGATTTCATTCAAACAAATATAATTAATAACAGTCTTTCGAAGTATGAAACTAATTTTCCAACCGATACATTGGCACTGCATAAATAAATATTTATTTATGTTCATTTCTGAAAATATTTTTGCATACAAGCCTGAACATTAATCCAACTAGTTTTTTGAGAAATAAAACCGAAACTTATTTTCTTTTCCTCTTAGTAAAATTTGAAGTAGCCATTTTTAATTTTAGTCTTAAATGAAAACCACATTCTAAATCTAAAGACTATTATCTTAAGAAATTTAAGCGGAACTTGAAAGGTGTAATCTTCGTCACTGTAATTTTGAGAAACCGCCATATATAATTTGAATAAACAACCCGGTAGTGTCAACTTAATTTAAAATGCGCTTCAGCAAATTTCTTTCATTTATTATTTCTCCCTTCTATGTACACTTTAGAAGCGGTACTTAATCAGTTACATGTAACTTAAATAAACACGAAGTTGTAAAATAAAAAAAAAAAATCTGATGAAACTTTTTAGATCGAAATTTCGGTTAAATTCATTTAATTATAAATTAATGTCATGTTCCTCATTTTATTGCCTCAATGATTTTATTTTATTATTTTTTTTTTTTTGCTGTTTTTGAGAAGTAAAAATTCTCTAAAGTGAAATTTTTTTTAACGGTATAAAAGTCAGTGCTTTTATCACATTTGGAAGAATACAGAAATTACTTTGAATTAAATAACTCAAATGAATACATTTGTGTATAACCTTAAAGTAACGCACTGGAAATACGTCATATGTATAGCTCGATTTTAAATTTTAAAATTTTAGATTTTTTTTCACAGGCATTGTAGATTGAAATTCTTAACTTTTTTTATTATTTATATCAAATAAAGTGAATTATGATCTGTGAAATTAGTTATTTGATCTAATTACTCAAGGGAAAAACGAAATGCTAAAATCTATCTTCAAAATGCTTTAATTCACCTTTCTGTTAGAACATGACTTGGTAACTTGACTATTCATAAAAACATCGCTAAATGATGCTGTCCATACCTCCTTTCCCGAAATAAGAGCAAGAAAAGAATGAATACTGATTGACTGTTTTGCTAACGTCACATTGAGAAGCAACAGGAAGGTTATTGCCTACTGACCTCGTAATTTTGAGTCTTAGTCGAGTGACGAGGATGACACCTGAACTAGCATCTCTTTCCCCAAGCTTCCCCATTAAGCTATTGGGAGATTTAGTTTAGTTTAGTTTTTATTAACGTCGCACTAGAAGCAACACGAGGGCTATTGGCGACGGATCTCGTAATTTTGAACCACGGTCAAGTGACGAGGACGACACCTGAGCTGGCACCCCCTCTCCTAACATCCACACCACGCCAATGGGAGGACTTTGGTCCCCGAACAGATTTAACGTGCATCAGCCCCGGCTACACGGTGGGTCTTTGGTGGCGAAGGATCGAACCCACGACTGAACGAAATCCACCGGCCGCTGGTCCACGACCTTGACCATTAGGTTAACGCGATCCAAAGTCATTGGGAGAACTGAAGACCTTGTGCATTAGTGCCACTACATGGTGAGTTTTTAGTGGCATCAAGGCTCGAACCAACAGCTGGATAAAAAAATTACCAGTTGCGCGTCCACGACCTTTAAGCTATCACGGACATGAAGAGAAAAAATAAGAAACTGTTATAAACAACGTCCAGATACCAGATTTCAGACCCTAGATTCACAATTAGTTAAACCAGTGGTTCTCAATGGGGTTGGTACAAAAGTTGGTACATAGCTGCGGTTGAAAAAAATAATAAGGGGTTGGGGAAAGGATTTATCAGAATCTTAACTCACTCAGAATTTTATCCGCGTTCTGAGTGGAAACAATCAAAAGTTTTCTGAACTTTGGAATTTTTATAATATCAGGAGTAATTATAGATCAAGGAAGATGTTTCTGAATGCTTTAAAAATAATTCGAAGCAACAGAAAAAATATTAAATTTATTATTTAAAAAAGTTGCATTTGAAGACAATCGAGTTTGATTTTGCTGTCCTGATAGAGAAAATATTGTCACTCAGTACTTTGTTGCTTAGAACTGATCTCGCGCGCGCTATACTGTTAGATATTCCATTATGTTAAGACGGAGTAACCACCGTTTATGAAAAAATGTTTAAGAGGAAATTGTAAGGGCAATTGAAAACCAACTGCTTCCTCCCCTGGGGAACAATACTCGCAATAGCACACAGTCCACATTGATTATTTTTATTTTTCCTTTTTTTTATATGTTCGAAGGCCACTGCTAATTCTTTGATTTAGATGTCTTATTAATATAATCGTATAAATAAAATTATAATGTATGAAATTTCTTATCAAATATGTAATGACAATTCTGGTGTAAGAAATCTAAAGAAATCTAACGTTTTAAGACACTGATTTTGTTTCAGTTGGCTCTCTGTCTATGTAAAATTATAAAATATCACGTAAGAAACATACGTTGTTATTTTATTGTATAAGTAAGTACAAAAAAATAAATTTCCTAAAGGATTTTTTCAAAATTATGATAGCTTTCGGTAATAAATTATTTCTATTGTTAATACAATTCAAATTTCCAACTCTATAAAAGCTTCTTTTATCTTGATATTATTATCTCCGGGAATTAATGAGAAAGGAAAGAAATCATTAAAATTTATTATTTAAAAGTTCTATCGTATTCAGATACTGATTTGTTGCTTTTGCTTCTCTTATGCTAAATAGAATCATAAGATATCACATAATAAAAACCTACGTTGATACATATTTAGATTGGCAAGTAAAAGAGAATAATTTTCCTAGAAAAGTTTTTGAAATTATCACGGCTTTCAATAATACTTTATTTCTAATGTTAATAAAAATTCATTCTAGAATTCAATATAAGAGCATCTTTTGTCTTGACATTATCATCTTTTAGATTGTATGCGAGAGTAATCTTTGAATTCGTTCTCCCATCTAGAAAACAACTAGAAATCTTAAATAAATTAGGAAACTTTAATTTCAAAGCAAAAGGAATTGATTACTCTTAGAAAAGTAATTAAACTGACTTTAATCTGCATTTGAAATCTGATTTTAAATCAGATTCTTAAGAGTAGCATTGAGGAAGAAAAGAAAGAAATGGAATGAATGAATTTTCAATCTTAAAAAACTCGTAATTGCATTTTGAAATCAATCTAATCCAGAAGGTCGTAAGAAGTCGCGATAATTGAATGCTTTGAATCCAATATTCTAAAATGGGAATTCGTGAAAAAATTCCGTAAAAATGATTTGTAAATAGAAGATAAAATGTTCTCGTTTTTAGTAGGTGAAGAAATAAATAATTGGTTTTGATAATTGTATGAGCTATCAAATAATTTTTTTATGAAATAATTTTACTTTTATATATTTACAGCAAAAAGAAAAGCTTTAATATATCGTCGTTTATGTCAGTTTCAGTCTTTGCAATACTCAGAGATAATTTATCTTAACTTTCTCTCTTCTTGTTTTGATCTTTTCTTGGTTCTTTCGTCGTCTTTCGATTTAAATTTATAAATAAAACTGTTACAAATTTCATAATTTTCAAATACTCAAAATTTATTTATTTTAGCGTAGAAAAAGGAAATTTGAATTTTGTTTTCTTTAAGCAGGCAAAAATTGTAACTCTTTATCAACATTGAATACATTTTTTATTGAAAATATCTTAATATATCAATTTGAAAGAAAGTTAGACATTTTCATCTAAATACTTCCACATTTAAATAATAAATTTTTTGAAAGTTAAAAGGATTTAACGATATATATTTTTAAAAATTTGCTTCATACCTTTCCTAAAGTGCTTATATTACTTGATAATTATAGTAGATGTAATTATTTCTAACAATCAAATAAGTTTCTAAAAATTCAATTATACAATAATGAAGACCGAGAAAGAGTAAGAAATGCGATTGAAAAATATGAAGGCTAATAAAGAGAAAAGTGTAGTAAATTAGATTTGATATATGCATGTCTTCAATTAAGTTAGTTAATTATGAAAATTAATCATTCTTAACTTCTTTAACTAAGTTTGGGTTCACTTACTACATGTTGGTATTTATTATGCAATTATTATGACATCAACTGAATATTTCTACATAATTTTAACATAGTATTAATAAATATGAATTACGTATTTAATGTTTTTGACTACATTACATATAAGATGGATAGTGATAAATATATTGATATGTAAATCTACAAATATCTACTGCTATTTTTCAAATGTTTAGCAAAATGTGATTTCTTCATTTAGTACTTTGGAAAACAATGTAATAGGTCAATTGAAAAGTCCCCGGCCTACTAAAGTAAAAACACATTTTTTTGGCAAAATTAGTTTTCTTTATTCAACATAATTCCCTTCAAGGGTGATACACTGATGATAGCGGCCCTCCAAATTTTCGATACCATTTTTGTAGTACGATTTGTCCTTTGCTTCAAAATATGCCTCAGTTTCGGCGATCACCTCTTCACTCGACGAAAATTTCTTCCCAGCGAGCATTCTTTTGAGATCTGAGAACAGGAAATAGTCGCTGGAGGCCAGATCTGGAGAATACGGTGGATGAGGAAGCAATTCGAAGCCCAATTCATGGATTTTTGCCATCGTTTTCACTGACTTGTGACATGGTGCATTGTCTTGGTGAAGCAGCACTTTCTTTTTCTTCAAATGCGGGCGTTTTTCGGCGATTTCGTCCTTCAAAAGGTACAATAACGCTATGTAATAGTCGCTGTTGATGGTCCTTCCTTTTTCAAGGTAGTCAATGAAAATTATTCCATGCGCATCCCAAAATACAGACGCCATAACTTTGCCAGCTGACTGTTCCCACGCTTTGCAGCGGGTTCTTCGTGTGCAGTCCACTCGGATGACTGTCGATTGGAATTCGGAGTGAAATGATGGAGCCATGTTTCATCCATTGTCACATATCGACGTAATAACTCGGGTTTATTACGCTTGATCATCCTCAAACACTGCTCTGAATCATCAACTCGTCGTTGTTTTGGTCAAAAGTGAGCTAGCGCGGGCGACATTATTGCAGACACATTCATAAATTTTTTCCGGTTTCGGATACACATTTTTGCATTCAAAGAGATAAAATAATATAGATTTGTGGAAGGTGCTAGAAATGCGATAGGATTAATGTTACGTTCACGAATTCAAAATGACCGGTAGACAACAGCCTTAACCACATATTTGAATTGAAGAGAAAAATGTCTTTGGAAAAATAACACAATAAGAAAATTCTGTATGCTTCACTTATTTTTATCTTACTATGTTCTATAAAATGAAATTAAACAATAGTATTCGTTTGGATCCAATTTTGGCAAAATGGCTCCAGAGTAAGATGGATGAGCTAAATTGGTAGACTTTATCATAATACAACCCTATTAAATATTGGTTACGATAGCTATTTGATTAGCTATTTAACATCATTTTGTTTTCCGTCTCTCGTGAGCGTGAACTAAAATATGATGTTGCCTAAAATTCTCATAAAATCCAAACTCTGCTCATAATTAATTTAATATTTATGATTTTAATAGAATTTTTGGTGACTTGGTTTAGTATGTGACTACACCACGCGCAACATGTTATAGCACGACGAAAACACCTGATTTGAAGTAACAAAAAGGTATTTCCTCATATTCAAACTATCAAATATTTCGCATCACGTTATGGCAATATAAATCTGATTCAGCTAGCAGCACGAGAAGTGAGCTTATTTATCGAAAATGTAATATTTTTTTGAAATAAAAAGAAGAAGAAAAATAGAAAGGGAGCACGGATAAAGAAAATTTATCGATATGGTATATAGGAAGAAAACAAAAATATCTAAACCACCCACCCGGAGATCACCGACTCAATCTTGTTTTCAAAGAAATTTTGATCCAGTTTGTAATCCAAATGAATACGGACTCAATTACGGAAAAGTAGAGTTAAATCTCGGTGGGAGGAAATGTACTTTCGTGGACGGTGAATGGATTGTTGACAACAATTTTCCACGATCTTCTACACCAATAAGAAAAGCAGATGGAGCATCTGAAGAAATCAAAAAACTTGTCGATGAAAATAATTTTTTGAAGCTCAAAGTTGAAATTTTACTCACCTTGCTGTCCGAATTGAAAGTAAAGACTAGTAATGAACAGAAGATGGTTAAAGGAGATCACTAACAGATTTTACTGCTGGTAGTCTTCAAGTAGTTAAACTTTAAATGACATATTTAAAATAGGATATATTGAAAGGATTAAAACCTACTGTTGTAATGTCAAATGAGTGAAAATGCAGCTTAGCCCAATCACTTGGCACGATTTCAAATATCACCAAACTTGGCTGAAAGTTGGCCACGAAGCGGATCAGGGCTTAACATTTGGCAAAATACCACCAAATAATTCTTGTCGCCAAGGGTGGTTGGGCTAAACTGCATTCCAACCGTCAAATGTTAAATTACAATAAAAATGACAATTATCGATAACGACTCCCTTTTCCTTTTTTAAGATGCAAATTTTAACATAAACAGCAACAATTTTTGGAGGAGTTGCTGTGTGTACAAGTTTGGCATCATTTTGCACCAGATGACACATACGTCCAGAATAGCATACATTTGAAGAGACTTTTTTTTGGCGCTGAGACTTATCAAGCAAAATTTTGTTATTGCCAATTGGGTGAAAATGCAGTTTAGCGTAACCACTTGGCGAGATTTGGAAAATCGCCAAATTTGGCGATTTTTTATGGCGGGTAATTAATGGTTAATGGTAACCACAATTGGCAAAATATCGCCAAACAATTGTAAACAATTTTAAACCAACGGGTGGTTACGCTAAACTGCATTTCAACCGCCAATTGCTATGATAAATCTAAATGTCCCACATTTTTAGTTTGTAGGGGAAAAACTAACTTCTGATCTAGGTGTATACCTCATCGGGTCCAAGGAGTTATCCTAAAACTTGATCCAGCTTGAAATCTTCATTAAAGTTCTCCGAAACTGAAAATATCATAGTATAGTATCATATCATAGTATCATAGAGCCATAGTATAATCGTGTCCTGTTTTTAACAAAAATTGTGTTGTTCCTTGCAGGCGTCGCTTTCAATATGGCGAAAATGTTAATTGAAATGAGAATTTGTTCTTTATATGAGCCATTTTCTTTGAAAATAGTGTAAGTGCATTTTTTTTTATATTGAGATATTTAAGGTTTTGCACTTGAATAATTTGAAAAATATGGATATATGTTATTACACCATTTTTGTATTTTTTAAATATCCAATTGGGCTCTACTTCGGTATATGCCCGACCGCCAACCTTCGTTTTTTTTTCTCGCCAAGTTGGGCGATTATTGTTAACATGGCGACCATTCAACCAGCTATTTGGCGAGAAATGACTGGTCGCCAAAAAAACAAAATGGCGGCTTTCGGGCAAATAGCGAAGTTGTTCCTTAAATTGATTTAAATTTAAAATGTAATCATTTTTTAAATGTGATTAACAAAAATTTATTCTTTTAATGACTTCAAAATGAATTACACCACATTGAAAGTCAGCAAAAAGTAAAAATCTTGCATTAACAAAATAAACTCCGGGATCTCAATTGAAACAAACCAATTTCTTTTCATAAAATTTAGATTTTTACGTATTAACGCCACCACATCAAAAGTTGCGCTAATGCGCCAATAAAGAGCAATCTTGTTCGCATATGTTGCTTGCACGCTCATGCGATTATCTTTTGAATTCCTTGTTGCCTTGTTGTTTCCTGATTTTTGACGCCATTTTTAGTGTTACGAAAATGTGTATTTGGGATTTGCGAAAAACAGAACAAAAAGCAATTATACTTTTTCAGGAGAGAAATATTTTACCAAAAAAACGAAAATGTACCAAATCCTATGACATGAAACTTTATTTTGGTGATCGTAAAATTTGGAAATGTAATTTAAGACAGTGTAATCAGCAAGTGGGACTTAGGAAAAACAACTGGTTTGAGGGAAACAGAATTCCATTTTGTTCAGCTTTGAGATTCATATACTGCTGGTGCGAGGAGTTGACGTCGATTAAATTTTGTGAAAAGCAACTTGATTTATCGAATAAAACTGTTATAGATTGGAAGAATTACATGCTTGAATTATGTCTCTAGGATATGGAGAATAAACCAAGCAAGAAGTTAGGTGGACCAGTTGCATTGTGGAAAGTGATGAAAGTTTGTTTACTAAACGTAATAATAATTGTCGTCAAGTATTACCTGAACAGTGAGTGCTTGGTGGCATATGCAGAGAAACAAAAGATTCATTTGTAGTCACTGTCCTTAATAGAACTGGCTCTACCCTTTTTGATAAAATTATTGAAAACATTGCAAGAGGTAGCACAATTTATTTTGATTGATTTGTTGGTAAGATTACCAAACAAGTAGAATAGGAATAGAAGGATTCCTACATGCTAAATTTAATCATAAATACAATTTTATTGATCCTGATACAGGAATTCATACACAAACAGTTGACATAAAATGGGGCAGTGCTAAATGGAGGAACAAAAGAGACATAGTGGGACAGCGAGACATCATTTGGATTCTTATTTATCAGAGTTCATATGGCGACAGCATCAGGTGAAAGAAAATAGAGACTTTGAATCTATGTTAAACTCTAAATGGGCCCATTTTCCACCGAAATCCGATTCACTACATTGTTTTTAAATAAAGTGTTTTGAATTTTGAAAGTGTTTTGATTTTAAATAAAGTGTTTCATTTTATGATTTGTTGCAAAATTTTTGGTGTAGATTGGAGGGACATAAAAACCGCCAAATCTGTAGCTGCGGTGGCGTTAATACGTAAGTACCAAAGTTTTTATTAAATACTTCAACAGCAACAAAATAAAAAAAATAATAAAAAAGGCTTTATTTCAACATTTTCATACAGTGACTTTATATTCTATAATAAGAGGGGGAAAACTGAAATTCCTGGAAACTATAAAAATGTTTATACCATTTACAATGTTACCACACATATAAAAATGCACTAAAGAAATTATGTAGTACAATTTTAAACTAAATAATAGCATGTCTTTGAAGAAAGTGGACTTACAAACTTTTTAAAGTAATTATATTCGTAACTTCACTAAACACAAATATTTGTAATGATAAAAATAAAGAAAAATTTAATAGATATTTTTGGAAAAAGTTTATAAATAAGTTCAAAGTAAATTGTGTTCATTTTTTTCATTAACTAATTTTTTGTCAAAATGGACTTACACCAACTCAAAGAAATTGTCTCATATATATAATTTTACTATGTTACGGAAGTTTTGTAAAGTAAGTATTAGATTCTATTTGCGTCATCAAGCCAAAAAATCACAATGGGAAGAGGGGAAAGTGAGAGTGTCGCCTCTAATTCTAATATGTATATATCATACATTTTATATTGTAGATTTACTTTCCTTCCAGGGTTTAAAACAATAAAAAAAAATTAGCTATTGAGTAATGATTGTGGATTTTAGCGATTTTCCTAGTAAAAATATCGTCTAACTACCGTTTTTATGGAACAAATTATCATGAAATGTGGTACTTTTCCATTTCGCCCGCTTAAATCTCGCCCAGACTTTGTTGGCGATAACACACAGTATACACATATTCCGTTTGGTGTCAGTTGTATCCATGATGGCGACTTTATCGCCAGCACCAGCGAAATAGACGCACTCAAGTTGCGCTTTCACCGAGCGTCTAGGCAGCGAGAGCGGCCTTCAAGCTCGCGTCCTGATTCTAATAGTGAAGACTTGACTATTGATGGCTTTTACACTTTCTGTTGGGTAGTATTGGGTAGATTAGCTGCTATTGGTTGAAGGGTAAAATGAAGAGTTCCTATTGGCTGTTGCTGTTCTTAATGCTGAATTTTGGTGAAGTAGGATATTTGCTTGTCTGAGGCGGTATGATATGATAGTCCTTTTTCTCATTGGATGCAGGAGAGCGGAGGGGAGGTGTCCTATTGGCTGCCCGTATTGGCTGAGATTGCAAAGGAAGAGAGTTGGTGTGGACTATCGGTAAAGGCTCTGCGGCCGTGCAGAAATAAGTTTTTTTAAGAATAGTTAAGATCTGATTTAAATGTAATGTATGTAAGTGACTTTTTTTATGCTTAATAAAACTAAGGTGGTTGGTGTGAGTCTAAAAGGATTCTTCTGGGTCTTTTGGTTCTTGGTAGAGGGATATATTCTTCTAAATTTATCATATTTTCATTTTCAGTGGAATGGAAGTTGTTGTAAAACTTTATTGATAGATTTTAATGTATTCTTTGAAGGTGGAGATTCTTAAGCCTTTTCTAATATAATCATTTCTAGTGTATTAGTTTGCTTTTGTGATTATTCTTAGTGTGGAATTTTGGGATCATTCTAATATATCAATATTAGATTTGGCCGCATAAGCCCAAACCGGGCACCAGCGAAATAGAAAAGTATTTATTGCAATATATATGTAAATATTTATCGGAAATATAGCTAAAATTGGCGAGCTCCCTAAAGTTCACTTGAAAGTAATAATTTCAATAAATAGCAACTTTAACGCAATTTTATTTACTTGCCGAGTTAAAAAGTTTTAAACGAAGTTCCATTATCATTAAGATATTACTTTATGCATATAAAACAGAGCATTTTGTTGAAAATACAGTTTAGCCCAACCAAATCGCTAAACTTTGCGATTTTTTTTGGTTGAACGTTAATTCAGGGAAGCGAACCAGGTTTTATTTGGCGGTACATTTGGCAAAATACCGCCAAATAATTCCTGTTGGCAAGGGTGGTTAGGCAAAACTGCTTTCCACCCAGCAGAAAGGTATTTTTACAGTAAAATTGTTCGGTTGCTTATAAATGTCACACTTAGAAGCAACATAAGGTCTAAGGTTGACATAAGGTTGACTACGCAATTTTGATCTTCTGTCAAAAGACAAAGACGACATCTGAGGGTTTTTTTTTTTTTTTTTTGTATTTATATTTGTGAGTGAATGAATCCCCTCTTTTAAACCTCCTTACTACGCCAACGGAAGACTCTTGCCCAATTTTTTTACTATGTTATTTTTTGATGCTTTTCAATCCACCTTTTTCCTTATCCCCCACCCTTCTTTTTTTGAGCAAATGTAACGTTTTCTTCTCAAAATTTATGAATTTATTTAGCGCAGTTCAATTTCTTGAAATAAGTTAAGAAACATAGTTTATTTCCAAGTCATTTCTATAAAAAGAGAGCATGGATTGTGTGTGACGATAGAATAGTGAAAAGATAAAAATAACCTTAAACAGGACACTTGGTACAATGAAACTATCGGTCTTGATAGAAAACATATGAAATAGAATTTTGAAATTCACTTAATATTTCTTAAAATTCAATGTTAAATTGACCTTTAAGCAAAAAAAAATCACAGATAAGACGAAATAGACAATCTGGCGAATGTTATTTCACATGATGTCATGGTCTACCTTTGACTTCTACGCATATTAAATCACTTGACATCGTAGTTCATTTTCCTTCTTACTTACTTATTTATTGAAGCTCTATCAGATTGTAATATTTATTGATTTTACGAAGAAAAATCACTATAATTGTCCCTATGAAACCTCCAAAAATTATTTTTCGAACAATTAAATTTCAGCTTTTGAGTCTTGTCTATGGTATTTTATTTTCGTCAAACACAACCTTTTTATTCGACGAGAAACTAGAACTGATACAATTACTTCAAGTGTATTCATTCGATTTCTTGTGTGGAACAAACATTCGAATTATTACATAAAGAAAAACTGTACAAGTTGTATTTAGTGTAGGCAGTGTAGAATATTTTTACAATTTTGCGCTGATTGGAAGACATTTATTTATTTCTGATTTTAAGAAGCTGTTAGGATTGTTTTGAAATATTTATCCATAGTTTAATTTTATAATTTCTTATTCTAAGTTATTCTTTTATTAGTTGATATTGTGTATCATTTAAATATCATTTTCAGATAATTTATTAATCCAGCGTACTTTTGCTAATGAACTATCTTTACACCACAAAATGAAACTGAAAGTTTAACGCATTTTTGGGATACATTTTTGCATTTTGCATAAATAATGCTTTTTTTTGGATGCGTGCTCTCATTAAAATGTCTTATGCTTTATAGCAGGATTGTTGAGTTCTTATACTTTTCTGGGGGAAGAACGGGTACTTTAACCGGATTATGATACACAGATATGGAAAGTTTGACAATAGTTTGATTAAACTCACCAAAATTCCTAACCTACTCTCAATGAGTAACTTTAATGCCAGTGAAATACACCTAGGGCTTGGTGCATTTTTTTTTGTTTGTTTTTGGTGATGTTACTTTCACATAAACAATTTCATGCATGCCAAACTCCCTGTTGCGTCTGAATGCCGCACCACCAAACTTGGCGTATAATGCTTCTAATTCTTAATGTGTAATGCTTCTAATTCTCTTTTTTTTTTTGCCCTGTAGAGGAAAAATTGCGAAATTAATGTGCTTCACAGATTTTTCCTGATATACTGAATCCTAGTTACTAGTTTTTAATTCGATTAATTTAAAACACTGATATGAATTTTATGTTAAAACATTCTTTTACGCTCAATATCATACTAATTTACACAATGAAAAAAAATATTAATATCTTAATTACTTTTTTAGCGGAAAATAGTAGCATTTGAGCGAAAGAAAATAATAAGCAAAAGAGAAAATAATTTTATAACATAAGCATATTTTTTCTAATATATTTTAAAGTTGATTAGCGTTGAATTTTTCGAGTGTTCCTCCTCCAAAACTTATACATACTTTGAAGAAATATTTTTTATTAAAACCACAGGGATTTCATGTCGTTTATTTGTCCACTAGAAAGCTACAATAAATGATATGGAACGTTTCCTTGTCATAAAAAATAAATTTTCTTTTATTCAGCTATATATTTTTGACAGTTTCGTAAGCCTACAATTTTAAAATCACATTTGAAATGATGCTTTGAGATTTAGTTTGGATTTTGTTTCTCCAAGCATGTACTATCAGAGAACAGAGAGAAGAGAAAGAGGCAGAACACACACATATCAAGAATATTTCAAACGTTTTTCTTCAAAATTACTTTAGGTTTTATATAAAAAAAAAAGTTAAGCCTTTTATACGACACCCGAAGAAATTTTGCAGAGCTCTCTTTCATACGAAGGAACACACATCTCGGACCAAGATAAAAAAAATATCCTGAAATGACCATGAGTAAAATAGAATAAAAACTATCAAATACCAAGTTAAATAAAATAGAAATAAGTGTATTTGCTTCCCGAAATCTTGTTCATTCTTTCTCTACACAACACAGGTTTACGTTTATTTGATTTTCTGGATAGGAAAAAAAAAACTTTTTGTCCAGTTACTTCAAAAAGTCACCAGTTTTAGAAAGAAATGTGGGAAGCTATGGATTTAACATTTTCTGCTTCAGTATTTCAGCTATTCCCCTGTATAGACAGGCTTGATTCTTCACCAGAATAATCTGTAGAATTTTTTTAAAAAAATATTCTGTTATTTATTCCACTTGGGTATATGCCAGACATATTTTTTGTGCTCTATCAAAGAATAGAATTGTTGCTTGTCCCTGTACAGAGAAATACGAGAAAAATATACCATTTTTGAAGTCAATATGAATTTTTAGAGATCCGAGCGACTTTTTTTGAGTCTTTTCCCACCGACGTTTTTGTCGATACTGATATTAAAGTGTTGGAGAAATTGTCAGTTACCAATGTTTTCTCAAAATATATTTATTTTGTATCTTTTTCTAAGAAACGAAAATCACATGATATGTCAGCAATCGTTGTTTGTCGTAGTTTCTTATATTTCGAAAAATGTTATATTATTTCGAAAGCATGAAAAGATACATTGAAGAATGAAATAAATGAAATATGCATTCCATTTAATGTTCTATAAAATAAGTGAAATATTTTGTGCCAGTCATGTGTATATAAATATATTCAATTAAAATATTTTTTTTATTCCAAACCTGATTTGTGTATTATACATTGTTCAATTATTGCTAGAAAAAAATATCGGAATTTTTTTGACCTCGACTATCATAACCTATGCTTTGAATTGCACCTTTTTAAAAATTCCATTAAAAGTGTTTCTGTTTTGCCATTCGACAATTTGATTCATTTTCTAAATGAATGGTAAAAATTCATTTTAAAGTCAATGCCATTAATTGAATTCGGTGGATAGAGGTTTTTCCACTTTCATTTAGGGCAGATGAAATTTTCTACTCCATAGAGAGGTTACTTTTCGCTCAGCCATTACTGCATTTCATGTGCATTATGGTTTCCCATTCTGCTACATATTAAGGCATTTTAACTCTTTGTTGTTCGAGAGAGCCGTCGTCGTTCGGAATAGCTGATTCAAACTCATATATATATATATATATATATATATATATATATATATATATATATACCAGAGGTAAAAAAGGAAATTTGGTCTTAAAATGTTCAAAAACCTAACACACACAAAGAAATTTTTTAGATTCCTTCTTCATTAGACTATTTGTTACTCTTTTTAACGGGTTTTTCTTTACTCCCGTTGCGTGCCTGATTGAAAATTTTAAAAACTTTCTTCGCATATTTTAATTCAGTTGAAATTTTCTATACACGATTGTTTTGGATGACAATACGATGATTTAATTATAATTAATAAAAATTAATTGTTTTAAACTACTTATTAAAAATATTTAATTTTACGCAAAGTTTTTCGCCAAATCCCCAAATCCGTGGCCAAGGTGGATTCGGTCTTTTCATAAACTCTCATTTGTTAACAGGTAACATCTCTGCAAATCTATCTTTTCCTTTATAAATAAGCGTTAATTAGTTTCTTTTATAATCAACTAATGCTCATATCATTGCCCCCATCTTTAAGTTGGAAGAAGGTTGCTGAAAATGAATGTTACTGATAGGTGAATGCTACTTATAATTTAAGGTATAAAATTATGTTACGCAAATTGTGAAGTTTGAAAGAATACCCATGTTCAAAAAACTCATTTTTACCGGTGTTATTAATGAAGATGAGTGATGACAAAGTATTACAAATGTTATGTCACAATTTTTGAAATAACGAGAATATATATTTAAGATATGAAATTAAATATTAATTAAATAATGAGTAACTTTAAGAAATAATTTTATAAAAATTTAGTGAGACATTTATTTCTGAAAAAATACCCAGCACCAATAAAATATTTTAATTAGTTTAGAAATTCTTTGATATATATATATATATAATCCGCTATTAAATATAATGATAACGACTTTTTATGGTTTGGTTTTTGCCAAAAATGATTTCAAAATTTCTACTTGGCAATATATACAGAAGATAATGGAATATCAGTGATAAAATAGTACGTCTAATAAAGGACAGAAATTACGTGCTTTTAAAGTTCTTAAAATAACTGAAGTAAAGATAAAATATCTACAATTTAGAATATTCTTCCTCAGATATTGTATTTTTAAGTATCCATAAAATTTAATGTACTTTAACAAATATTAACCCAAATTTACAGCTTTATTGTGCGATACACAGAGATTAATGCTCACAGATATTTAAACAAAATTTGTTTAAGAAGTAGAAGAGTTGGATAATGAAAATGCCTGTTAATTTTATTCCAATATTTATGGCTATAATTACATAAATGTTCATAAAGATTTTATTAGGCAGAATAAAATGATGTGTACAGATGTGAATATAATAATTTATTTTCTTTTGATGAGAGGTAATGAGAGATATTTTTTAAGATATTCTGGTGAAATTTATTATTAAAGGAGATTTTAACTGTCTTATTTTTTATAAGAATTAGCACTAGAAAGATAAGAAGAGTTTATTTTAATTTAAATGCTCTATCAAAGCCGAAGTTTCAATAATCTATGTTTAAGATATAAGTTTTGTACTCGTATATTTATGTGTGAATGTATGCAATGAGATTTAATATTGCTTTTTAAACATAATTTTACCGGAGATTTAGATGTAAACAATTCACTAATTAAAAGAAGTATTGAATGACATCTCATTAAAAATAATTCTGAAATTTGTTAAAATTTCAATTCAACCTTAATTCATTTTCTATCTACAAAAGGCTCGCTTATTGAAAGGGAATAAGGAGCAAGTTCGAAAAAAACTATTCTTATCGATTAAAAGTTTGAAACGAAAAGAAACTCTACGTGATCTAGAAATATAACTTTTAATGCATCATAAAGATATTACACACCCACCCACACACATATATATATATATATATATATATATATATATATTTATGTATTTATCTATATATGACTCTCTTTATGTATATATGAATATATATATATATATATATGTATTTATGTATATATGAATGTATATATATATATATATATTTATGTATATATGAATGTATATATATATACTGCTGTTTGTAGAAAATGCAACACCATGAAAGAATCATCAGAATCAAATGAAATTTAATGCAGAAACGACTTGTACTGATACAAATAAATGATGAAATTTTCAAAACAAAAGAAACAAATTAAGCGTCCGAAATCAGTATTTGGTGCAGCCACCATGCGCTGCAATAAGTGCTGCTATACGACGTGGCATGGAGTCAAACAGATGTTGAATATCTGCTTGAGGAAGAGAATTCCATATCGCTTGTATGCGCAACCAAAGTTCGTCTTTGGAAACTGCAGGACGCGGATCACGAGCGAGACGCCGACCAACCATATCCCACACGTGCTCAATAGGCGACATATCCGGTGAATAAGCAGGCCAAGGAAGAAGTTGCATGCGTTGTGCTGAACAGAAGTCTCGAACAGTCCGCGCAACATGTGGGCGTGCATTATCCTGCTGAAAGATAGCTCCAGGAATGCCTTGAAGGAAAGGAACGACTTCGGGCTGTAGCACTTCACGGACGTACCTGTTGCTATTGAGATTACCCTCAATTCGTATCAAATTGGATCGTCCATGATACGAAATCGCACCCCAGACCATAACTCCGGGTGTTCGACCACTATGTCGTTCAATAATACACTCAGGAAGGCAGCGTTGACCGGCATAACGTCTAACACGAACACGGCCATCATGGGTCCACAAATTGAAGCGTGATTCATCTGAAAAGACAACTTGGTGCCAATCAGCTCGCCTGTCTCTGTGCTCAAGAGCCCACTGCCGACGCAGCCGTCGATGATTCGCCGTGAGGGGAATCCTGTATAAAGGCACCCTTGCACGCAATCCACGGCGCAGCAGACGACGACGAATTGACGAAGCCGACAATTGTACACCTGTAGCAGTAGACCAACGTGCTGCCAGCTGCCTGGAGGAAGCTGTGCGATCATTCACCGCCATGCGGAGCAGGTGTCGATCATCGCGCTCTGACGTCACCTTCTGTCGTCCAGTGCCTGTTTTTCGAGTTGTTCGGTGCTCGTCGGTCCACTGCTTCCAAACTCGCATCACTGTGGAACTGTTCCGCTGCATACGAGCTGCTATTGCGCGATAGGAAAATCCTCCTTCTCGAAGGCCGATTATCCTCCCTCGTTCAAACTCCGTAAGTTGCTTGAATTTCTTATTCTTCCGTCGTGGAGGCATACTCAGGTCTCACTAAACGTTTGCCACTAACAAATAATCATAGACTTTTTTCAACGTCCCGCTACAGCACTTTATTTATACGCTTCAGCATCAATTCAGAGGGCGCTGCGCGCGCCGCGCACGCGCGATGGCTCTGAAACTTTATTAATTTGCATAATATCCTATAATTGACATTTGCTGCGAATTTCATTTGATTCTGATGATTCCTTCATGGTGTTGCATTTTCTACAAACAGCAGTTTATATATATATATATTTATGTATATATGAATGTATATATATATATATATATATGTGTGTGTGTGTGTGTATTAAGATTCCATTTAAATTTATTTTAAAAATAATGAACCACATTTTATACAGTCAGATGAGAGATCAATAGATTTATTTTTTGAATATATCACAAAAGTAAATGCAAGAAAATTCAAAATAAATTTAAGCTAAATTAAATAAATCATATTGCATAAAGAAAATCATATATGTATACGTAAAAATAAATAAATAAACATGTTATTTAAAAGAGTAGCAAAGGGAATAAAAATAGTTTTTAAATCAAAATAACATATTATATAAAGGCTGGAAGCTCTTAAACTAAATTTCATAGGTAGTTACCGGCAAATTACATACCATAGATACTTACTTATGTTAGAGATCAAAAAAGAAGGATTAATATCTCAAACTTTTATATATAATACATTATTTGTAAAATTCTTTTTTTTTTACACTTCTTAGAACATCCTCAAATAAAAGCTTAATAATATGAAAATTTATGTCTACGTGCAAATTTTCAAATCCATTGGCCATTGTTAAAAGCAAAGCTTAGGTCCACAGCCCCCTGCCTCGCAGTTCCGTCATTGCTTGAGTATACCACAGTATTGCATTATCATCGGAGCTACATATGTATGCAAAATTTCAGTTCGATCGGATGATAGGAGTTAGGTTAAAATTCGAGTACAAAATGCAATCCCCGAGCTTTCAGGTCCCTTTCGGCTTAAGTACACTGCTTGAGTATTCTATAGTATATTACTCTCATGGGAGTTATATCTGTTAGTAAAATTTCTGATAGATCGGTTAATATATAGGAAATGGGTTAAAACTGGTGTACAAATTTTCATTTTTAAAAGCTATATATTCATAGCAAGTGAAACGAGCCATGTCCATGAACATGGCATGAAACATAAAGTGAACAATGGAAGTGGAATTAAAAAAGTTTCAAATTTCATATTTCATTTTATTCATTTTGTTTTAAATTTTCAGAATTGTCCTACTTTAGTCAAAATTATTTTTTTAAAAAATATCAATAAAAATGTTAAATTTATCTTGTTCTATATATATAAACATTTTTCTAAAAAGCGCTACTGTAATTCTGATATCAATAAATAATAACATTTTATTTATATCTGAATCATTTATTTAAAAGAAATATCAGTAGTGCTTATGAAAAAAAAATTGCTGTTTAATAGATTATAACTACCCATTGTAAAAATAATAATCTATTTTTATATTCGTATTCGGAAAATAAATAACATTTCTCATACAAAAAAGAATAAGCCTCTGCCTCAATCTCTATCACTATCACCTGCAATGATACCTGCCTAAAGCTTCTTTAAAGAATCTAACTTGAATATGTTAGGCCTATGGATTCCTCCTATTGCATATGCCAGCAATATATATATATAATTTAATCAAAACATATTTTATATAATTAATTATATTACAATTAAAGAATATATTAATGGTATAAAAATAAAGCTTGATAGAAAAAAAATTTTAAGCAATTATTTAGTTCAAACTAATTGATATAATTTAATTTTTTTTTATATTTCATTATTATTATTGAATATTATGATACAAGCATTATACAAATGAGTTTAAACACAATCAAGTAAGTTTTAAAACTAATTTTTATGAAAGTATTATGCATGCAAGACCTTATTTTCCGTTCTCTTTTTGAAAACTTTTTTTTCTTCTTAACTTTAAGTTCCTTAACGTCCACAAAATTCTCCTATCCAAACAGCAATTTCTTTGCAAAAATTCTTTCGCAAACTTTTCGCATAAATCTAACTCTCCTAAGGAAAAAAAAAACGATTTTCCTTATTTCCTCCAAGCACGATACAATCCAATCGGATTGTTAAAAAACACGCAACCCATAACTACTCTACAAACATACCCACTTCGAAAATAAAGTTCAGAGAATCGTTTTAAACTCTGTACTCTTTCCCACAGAGATCGAATTCTAACAGAAATGGGAGAAAAAAGTCAGAAGCACCCCTTTCTGGAAACCTATTTACGTACCTCTATGAAACTTTACAACCAGCATTACCTGACTGTAACGTCGATGCTTTTTAAAAGAACAACAAAAAAAGTAAGAGGGAAACGTCAACGACTGGGCAAATAACGGTAAATCCCTCTACTTCGATATTGAAAATACCAAACTCTCCCCTTCCCCCACTTTGGAGAGGACATGGCTGGTGACCCAGACAACACGAAATCGGTATTCTCTCTCCCTCCCCCTTCCAGCTATTACCTCTATCGCAATTACTGGTCGTCTATCCTTAAGGGGAGAGAGGACAGAGAGAGGGGGCTTGCAATCAGGAAAAGCCTTAAGAGTTAATAGGAAAATCGTTCTTTTCGACGCCTCTTCCTCCAAATTACTTTTCTCAGACGAGGAATCGAAGAGGTTTCAATGTAACGGACCGATCCCTTCTGTTATTCGATTGTTCGAATCCTTTTCGGCTCAGGATAAAGGAGAATTGGGGGTGGTCTTAGGTACAATTTAGAAGAATGAATCAGGTGTTGGGGTGTTTGTAGTTTGTCGACGCTTTCTGAACTGCAACGGTGGCTATTAAAATCGGCGAGATTCTGTAAGGAGTGCTGTCATCGGATATACATTATACGAATATATTATTCAGAGTTTTAATGTTGTTTTAAAATTAAATCTTACAAATTTGTAATCAATTTTAGTATAGTAATATTAAAATAGTGTAATTTTTTAACATATAAGTTCCATTCTAAATTAAAACCAAAATGAGATTTTTATGATTCCGAGCCACACACTTGAATAATGGCAACATTTAAGAAAAGAGTTTCTATTTTGATTGCTTTTATTACATCAATAAGTTAAAAATTCTAGAATGCATCAAAATGTCATGGAAATATAATTTCTTCCTGCTATGATTTTTAACTTAAGAGTGATTCTCACAGCTAGAGTAAAACAACAATAAAATGGTACTTTAACTTACATTTGATGTTGATTATTTTAAAAGAAATGGTTCAAACGATTAAATTTTTGTTAACTTAGAAATTGTTTTCGTTAGTATTTGGGAATAGTGTTAGTTCTTGCTTTTAGTCTGCATTTATTGTGAAATATTTTGTTTGAAAAACATTATATTTTTATATTGAATCGTATAAAAACCTCTACTTTTTTTTTCCTCTTTGATTTTGACTTCATTGTTAAAGGCACTGCAAAACAAGATCGGGCAAATTTACATCGGATCCAAAGATTGGGAGCTGAAATCATTGCCATCACTCAAGGTCAACCAACTTCTCCGCAATTAGTTAGTGGCGAGGTGGGTAAACATCTTCCCCCAAAAGTTGATTCAGTATTTCATCGTACAAAAGAGACAATTTATCAATTAATTACATTTTTATATTCCTTATATAGAAATTTAAAATATTTTTTTTCGTACAACCGTTAAAATAGATTCATGTCTCAAAATGTTATTTTAATTTTTAATTACTTTGTATGATAACTACTCTTTTTAGCGACATGTTATGTGTTTAATTTTACGTTTTGTCCAGTCCAAGTGACTGACTTGTAAATACTACAAGCAATGCTTATTTTGCGGCGGTACATAAAGCACAAATCTAATCTAACCTTCAATCTAAAGTTAACTTTGTTACAGAAAAGTACACATTTCCACGAAAGATATCACCCGGACAACTCAGAGCTGCAACTATACTTTAGATACTGCTTCTTTGGACACAAGTTGAAATGAAGACCATATTTCATTTTGAATGAAGTTGGATCTGCGATAAAAGGGAATGAGAAAGAGACCGCGGCACGCGACGACAATGTGCAGTAGTGTGAATATTTCATGAAGGGATCCAAGTGAGTTTTCTCAAAGAAATAGCATACGGGGAAAAGTAAGCTAATGCCTCGGGTTACTCTCGTCAATTTTTGTTTACTGTATTTGTGGACATTGTAAAGAGAATAGAAAGCGGAATAAAGCTTGGAACCTACATGAAATAAATCTATATAATATCAAGCGAAGGGTGAAGAAAGCTGGTGTGGGATTTATTGAGCGTGGAATAGCGTTGAATTTTTCATGTTTTAGGCTTACAGGGTGATAGATACGTGGTTTTGCTCGGGGAAAGATCCTTGATCCAAAAAAGGAGTGATGTATGTTCCTCATGAAAATTCAAGTAGATTTGTTGGGTTAGGGTGCGGATTTATAAGTTTTCTGAGCTATATCATTAACATTGTTTGAAAACTTTGTATCGGCAATCTGCTACCGATATATTCGTCGTTGGTTTAACTCGGGTGTTGTCTTTATGGCTGTCATCGTCTAATGTCAAAGAGCTTTAGAATGCATTTTCTGACAGAGAAGATGTTGCAATTTTCGACTAAAATCTTTACGTATAAACACATATGCCTGCTTATAAAGTTATATGTTTAAAATTCAAAAAAAAAATCCGTATATGTGCAATTTTTCTTTTTAACATATATAGTAAACATCTCATTTAAAATTACAGTATAGGAGACGAAATTTGGTAAACAATTTACAAAATCGTGTAATAAATAGGAATTGGAGTGTCAGAAACGAGAATTTGAGTTTGGTAACTCAATGTAAAACGAGAATTTGAGTTTGGTAACTCAATATTATCTAATGATCATTTCCCCCTTTATCTACGAAGTCCATTAGTACGACGTTGTTAGCAAAATTATTGTCGCCATAACTTTTCAAGTCAATGAAACCGTCTTGATTGTTCAACCAATTTTTTCGATTGGCATATAGAGTGCAACGATGAAACAAGGTCACATAGACGGTGATATCTAGATACAAATTGTTAATGATAACTCATCACAGAAAAATCACAACTGACTTGTGAATCACTGTAACATTCATTTTTTAACCATTTAATAGATGGTAGCATACAATGATAACATGAAATTGCTTTAACAGTGCCATCTGCAGTCAAAATTGGTACATTTTAGACACCCTTGTGCATCAGAAAAATAGTTTGATTCGGATAGAAACGAGAGTTGTTCAAAAAATTACAAAGCTGTATAGGAATATGAAGGTGAAATGTATTATTAAGGTTGTAGCAGCGAATTCAGGTCCTATTTTCTTATATTACGCTTAGAGTTCGCAAGATATTTAATTTATGTACAAAAAAAATTATAATACTTAACTATAAATATAAGTATGAACATTATTTTCTCATTTTATAATTTGTAACTGTGACGATATTCTCTTAAAGACTTTTGATTAGGACCATTAGGAACTTTTGATATATTTAATTCCATTAATTAAAACCTCGATCTAATGAAATGAAACTTGATCTACGCATATTACATCAAATAAAGAAATAAATGAAATTGAACACAGAAGTTGGATGATAGTTTTTGGAGACAGGTGATTAATTGAGAGTATTCGGATTTGCCGAGTGTCAACATGAATCCGTGGCAGATTATTGTACTTCCTGTCGTTCATCTATAAGTGATTGTTGCGCACATCCATAGTTTATATAATTCCTAATCTGTAATAGCGAATGTAATAAATATTTTGATTGAATAATCCATAAAAAAGCAGTATAGTTTTTTTTTCCTTTTTTTTAGAGTTATCACTAGACAGAAGAATAGTTTTTCATTGAACAGTATGGCGCAGAAGACTACGAATAACAAGATTTTATAAATTACAGTTAAAAAGGTAATTAATTGTTATGTAATATCATAACAATTAATTACCTGAAAGAAATTCGAATAAGGGGCATATTCCTCGTCAAATGAAAGACCTAAGTGAAGAAAAGTTTTTCATTAAAACTTATTTGAACTGATACATATCAACATAAACTAAGCCCATATTCCAGGGGAAAGAAGCATTTCTTTTTCAAATATTTATTCCTACTACTACAAAGTGTTACATGTTTTAACTGTACTTATTTTGACATATTAGAATACAATTATATTAAGAATTTTAAATTAATGCTATTATTTTACATTTGCACTTATTAGATTGCAATGTCCTTTGCAAACACATCCTTGTTTTGCTCCCAACTGATGTCACTCTTCATTTTGAACTTCTAATATCACCTCTAATAGATTTATTAAATCACTTTTCGTTCTCTCAACGCTTAGTGATCGTAATTTGACTCAGTCACCAAATTTGAAAATATTTTTAAGGGAAAGAAAAAAAATTTAAGATCTTAAATGTTTTTCAATATTTTTCAAGACTATGATTTTAAACCATCATCAGAACCCTTTTTATGTCTTCTTACTTGCTCATGCCTGCTTAAAGTATGTATCTGAGTTGAAGAAACCGCCGATTCCTTCTCTTTCTGTGTCTCAAAATTAACTTCAGGTGGAGAACCATTTTGCAATGTATGGTTATTGCCCACTTCAGAATCATTTTCTATTTTGTTATTGATGTTATAGGAGGCGTTTATAACAATCTGAACTTAAACCTAAAGCTATTTTTCAATTCTAAGATGCACGAATAAAGTCATTCGGGAAAGAAGACGTACAGGAGTATCAAACATAATTTCATAAGGAATATACACGATTCCTTCATGAAACGTCCTGTTTTACATAAGTTGCACAAAGAGCAACTCTTCGGACTAATTATTAGTTTAATTACTTTCCATCGTAGATTTTATTATATTTTGTGTATCATAGTTTTCTCGCTGGATCAACTGTAACTAGGTTTCAGATCCAGCCCCATTGTTCAAGCTTCTGCGATTTGTGCACGACCACTGTCAATTTGAAGTACACTGGGAGCTTCAAATATAGTAAAAATATCAATTAGGTAATATAAAACATATTCTACAAAATGCCTTTGACAGCATGGAACTGTAAAAACTTCGTGTTGATAAACAAATAAAACAACTAAATTCATTATCTATTTTCAATTGCATGCCAGTTAAGTCTACCCGGCATCTAGAATTTATCTCTTGAAAGATCATCGCCCTAACAATAAATCCTTTAATAGGTATCTTTTTTTGACAACATTGAAATAAAAATAAATTAAGAAATAATCACTTCTTCGGCAGTAATATTTTTGTAAATGTTTTAAAGTTCTTTTTATATCATGTTTGTATTGCCGTAATCTATTGATAAATGTTCCGCAAGAAATATCGCTTAAGAGTCTTTAATGTATACGTAAAATCGAATATTGGAGCGGTTTTTCCTTACGAGAAAGATGAGTTTTCAATATTTCTTTCATTATGTAGTATATTTTTAGTACATTCTCACTAATCATTAGTACTTTCATTATGTAGTATATTTTTAGTTTACTTTCATTATGTAGTATTATTCTCACAAATATTATTTTTATTATTACTCGCTTTTTAAACAATGCATCATAAATTTCTTTCAAAAGAAAATCACTGTGTGATTTCTTAGTGTACATAATATTATCCAATCTGGAATTAAAACGCTCAAGCATACCACAGACTATATAATATTTTATAAAGTACAGACGGCTGCGAAAAAAAAGTCTAGCCAGCTCTCTAGTTAGAAATACTACTCTTTACGGTTGGTCGATTCGTAGACTGCTGCAATTGACATCAACAGAGACAGCCAATAACGAACGAGCTGTGTGTTATTTATGCATTATCACCTATTGGCTAGCAATGGTGTACCTCCTGAAAGAAGAAAGCAGCTGCGCAAGCTAGACGAATTTTAGTGAGGTCAAGAGCTTTAATCACATTCGAAGTTAGCTTTCGGGGCACACGTAAGCAAACTGGGTTTATTTCATAAATATTCAAAAACTAATCACATTTAGGAAATTTAGAAGTGATTATGCAAAATAACTGGATTATTCAAATTATATATATATATTTCTCCTCACCAGCTTCTGTGCCATTTATCGAGTTATGAATTTCATAAAATTACAATTTCTTCCTTACTCAAATGAAATGTGACTAGGTAAATTAGATGAATATAGAAAAAAAATGAAGTAATTTAGATATAGTGATATATAAATAAAATGCAATTAATGGAATAGAGAGGAAGATAGAAAATATCTATAGGTAAAACCCGAACGTTATTACTGAGCTTAACATTGTTCTGTTAATTTTGTGGATTGAAGCGAATTCCACTAGCAGAGGATTAATCTACGGGATTACTGTCGAAGATAGTCGTGAAATCAAGGAGTGAATTGGTAAGAGATTGATTTCTTATTTAAATCATAAATTAAGACTGTAAGTTAGGCTGGAGTTCTAAAGAGAGCGATCTCTGCATTGATAATAAATAATAGTGGATATTCTGCATTGATGATAAATAATTTTGCTTGTATATAGTCTTGAATGCTCTAAATTAAGAGTATTATCGTTTTTTTCAATATATATTAAATTGAGATATGGCGCAAGAGTCAAATGATGATTGATAAATGCCACAGCGTGTGTGTTTGTATACATTCATACAATTTCTGAAATGTTGACATATTTCAGAAATTTGATGAAAAGTGGTTATAAACGCTTAAGCAAAATGGTTCGACCCAAGTAAATTAGTCCATTTTACCATTTCAAGTAATACAATGCACTATCTTCCGCGCATGTAATCTCCGAACCAGTGCAGTTGTCCGAAAATCGGCTCTAGAACTGTAGACAACAGATCTTCATCTTAAACTAATCCATAACTTTTGTCTCGTAAATAATCCCCACTTCTATGTGACACGCCCAAAGCTGTTCTCCTCTATGAATCTTAATAAAAATGCAAATCAAGCATTCATGATAGAAGTAAAGGCAGCCTATTCTTTTATCAGAACACCATGAGTGGAGCGATAGGCAGGCTCTTTAGAAAATTATTGAGGCGAATGGAATCGCCAAACATATTTCCCGGAACCTTAATTGGAAAGTCAAGTCCAAATCCCTCTCCTTCAGAAGAATTCCGTCCCGGGAAAGCGATAGGAGAGTTAAGGCTAGCTTCTAGTTGGATGGACAAACATAAACCAAATCTTTGTATGTTGTTTTACAGATGAGAGATCCGATTGCTTTACGGAACATCAAATCCAGGCCATTGCTCCGATAATTTCGCATTCTTTGGTAAAACTTACTAACAAGAAACTCATACGGGTTCGTTTTGGGTGACTCGTAAAAATAAAAGACGGATTGTTAAATGTACATTTGATTTAGAAAAGAACTTTATTATGCATACTTAAACATCACTTGAAGTTGTGATTCGGTGCTTAATACACAGAACGCTGCTTCGGTGAAGTTATGTTATCTACTGATTGAGCGTAATTGTTAAATACATTACACGCTTGAGATGAATTAAATAATGTCATATTAGATGGAGTAGTCATGTAGACTTGATAAATGTTATCGTTTATATTTAAGTGGATATAATGAAAATGTAAGGTGGGTAAATGAAGTTAACTACACTTAGATTTTACGAAACATAGCACTAATGTATTGTATAGGAGTTAAGAGAGCGGGGATAATCTTTCAATTCCTTTAGAAAATACTGTATTGAAAAGACATGCGTAACTGATGATGAGAAATATTATATATTATGTTAAGTTTCTTAAAACAGCAGTGATTTCTACTCAAATTGGTTTTGTTATTTTAAGAAGTTTCATATTAGCAACAAAAATTTAGAAAATTAAATTTATTGAGATATAATGTTATTTTTAAAAAAATATTTAAATAATTGAGACTATCTAGTCTACTGCATTCATTTGGTTTTATTACCCTGCCATTCATCTTGATTGTTAAATGTTCATCAAATAAAGGATTAATTATTTTTTTCGTAACTTATGTTTAAATTATCAATTTCTTCTTAAGCTTTTATTTTTTTTCTGTTGAAAAGGAAAAAAATTCTGTTTTTAAAAGGGAAAAATCCAAATCCAAAATTAGAACAAGTTATCCAAAAAACGTTCTAGCACTATTATCCTTTAGAGATTATAAATTATAAATCTATTCATATGTGAGTAGGTCTATCCATTTGTTTCTGGATTTCAAATGTGTTGGATATTTCGTTCTATAAAGTGCTGTGCGCTAAATGAATACTAAATTTTAGGTGTTCAATCGAAAAAATATTTTGTTTTAGAATGTACTAAATTTTCAAAAATATGTTCAATTTACAGATGCTAGTACCATCACATAACAAATTTATTAAAATAATAAGAGCAATGGAAATGTGTTCCGTGTTTTAATTAGGTTCTTTCACATTCGGCGAAGGCAGCCTTAATACAAATTTGGAATTCCACTTTTAAGTAACTTCATGCTAAGTATAACACATGGTGTTTTTAGTGTAGTGAGTTCATCAAACAGCAGACGAGAGAAACTGATTATAGCATCACAGTCAGATGGAGAAACGGAGAGTATGCGAGGTGGATGTGAAGCGTGCCAGGGAACGAGGCTAGCGAAATGGTACGCGACATCAAATAGAAGGAAAATGAAGCCAGTTATAGCCTCGAACTTAGATCGAGAAATACAGGATACGCGAAATGGGAGAAAAGTGCAGCCAGGAACGATACCAGCGAAATTGAAATATTTGTTTTCTAAGAGCGTTTTAGAAAAAAGAGGTGAAGCTATATTATCTGAACTCCAACTGTATTCCTTCATTGGAAGTTACAACGGGTTTAAGTCAGAATTCCTACAAATATAGACGTACGATATATGAATGTCTATTGCACATTAAACTTGCAGGGTTTTAAAGTAATCCCTTGATGTGGATTGATTTTTCTATTAATGCCACAATAAGAAGTTAAAAGAGTATTATCGGTGACCAACCTCATAATTTAGCATTACAATGAAATGACAAGGATGACCCTGGAGCTGGTATCTCACTATCCAAACCTTCACACCTAGCGAGAGTGAGGACTTTTAGCCTCGGTAGATATAACGTGCATCAGCCTTGCTATACGATGGGTCTTTGATGGAATCAGGACACGAATCAACGACTTTACGGAAGCAACTCAGATCACATACTCCGTTCAATTACACTCAGTTACCCTTGTCACCTCGTGGCGTGAAAGATACATACTTTAAGATCTTTGTAAGCTATTTAATTGAGATTTTAAAGAACACATACCATTAAGTGATGTTTATGCGAACAAATAATATTCCATACTTCAACAAATCAGATAGTAAATATTCCATATTTCAACAAATCAGGAAATAATTCATTCAGTATTATTTCAGTAAATAATTAAGTAGACGAACGAATTACGATACTTATTAATCATATCAGCGACTTTCATACTGTTATACGAAATAATTAGCAAGTACTTTAGAGACTTCGTTTACTTTCATCCTGTTTGACGCAAACTTTCTGCTGATAAAAAAAAAATAAAACTCTTCAGCATCCCTAGAGAATTACTCATACGCAGTAAACAAGTAAGAAAACTTCAGTGTTTGCTTCGTGGAAATTATTCAACTCACGTCTTTGAAAATGAAGATCAAACGCGGTTGTGCATGTTATGCTAATACAAACACCTCAAACGTAAGCGAAGTTGCAGGATCTGAAACATATTTGAAAGAGGTCATGCTCAACTTATGTTTAAATAGTGCTGCGCAAAGAACAAAACAATTCCTGGAGCTGCAGAATTATGTATATTAATTCCGTTTATGAGGTTATGCAAGTTTTCTTTTGGTCTGAAAGTATGTTTCTTATCTTGTTTGTTTTACTTTTCCAGATCTTAAATAAGCGTACGAAAAACCTTTTATGGATTTTTAGTGAACCGCTGCTTGGTAAATTACATTGTAGCAAAATTTTGATCATATATTTAGTTCAATGATTCTATTAGAAGTCCCTCCCCCAATGTAATGAGCTAGGTCCTTTTTCGTTTTAAAATATTTGTGAGGAAAAGGTACACAATTTAAAAACCAATTTTGTCTTGCAACTTGAAAAGCTTTTTTTTTTAAATTAAGCTTGTTTTGGAATTCTGTGTTTATTGATCAATATAAAATGAATACTTAATATTAATTAGTTTTTGGGAACATAAAAGATGCTTTACTTTACATTTTTTTTATGAAATTAATTTTAAAGAAGTTTAATATTAGGTTTAACTCTAATTAAATTTGCATACGAAACCAACAACTAAAGAAAAGCTAATAAATTAGATGAAAAAGAAACCCTGCTTTATAAAATCTTAATTAGGAAATATATACAAAAGTAAATATGTTTCGGGAAGAAAATAGAATTTTTTTTAAAAAAAAAATTGTTGTTTTTTAAGTTGATTGAGATAGATTTCCAAACATTATTTTTAATATATGTTTGAATACATGAATTAAGAAACCCTAAATTTGTGTTTTGGATTAAAAGAAGTAAAAATATATCAATAATTCTTAATGGTAAAAAATTTCAATAACAAATTTTCTAATTTATTTCACTACTTAAAAGTATTTTATATGCAAAGTTTCTTCACATGGGTTATTACTTAATTTTATATTAGATGTAATAATTATCTACTTGAATAACAGTTTTCAGATCGATGTAATTTTTTTTCATAAATCTAAGCATGAATAAATTATTTCACAAGTTAATCAAAAGAGAAAAAAAAAAAAGCGTACAAAGATAAATTATATAAAAAAGAACTTATATGCTCTGACCCAAGATTAGTTTTGTATGTGTACATTTTATATACATAAACATTATAAAAATTCTTAAATTGGTGAAATACTAGAATCTTCCAACAATTATAAGTTTTTTGTAGCTTTTTTCAGCTACGACAGATTGCTTTGCTGAAAAAAATTAGTTTAACCATTATGTTCTACCACTCAATCTGTATCAAAATAAAGGTGCCAATGATTTATAGAATAGTGTTGATTTGAACTCCACTTGCTGCCAAATTTGAAAAAAAAAGTTGATTGTTGTCGTGATAAGTAGTCGTCAATATCTGTAGAGTTATCACCTTTGTGGAGACCTGTATTTAACACTATACTCAGGGAATCAGGCAGCCATCGAAACAATGTGCATCATCAGGAGAATATGTTGCAGTGAATCGGAATACTGTCTCATACACCGAAAAGCTGCAGTGATTATGAGTATTAAGCAAAAGGTGTCATACTCATGGTCTTAGAAAATTGTAAAACGATCACTGAATAATTTTGCAGTAAGTGTTATTTCATTCACTCCTATTCAAATGTTTACTCTATATTTAAAATATGGATAACTTATCAGCCTGCCTAATAAAAATCGATGTCAATGTAAATCAACTATTGCTATGAATTTAATCATAACACACTTTTATTTATGATTTTGCCATTCATGGAACATTTATTAAGTGCTTTTCCTATTTTAGCAGAAAAACTTATTGAAAGCTCGCTTATTTCCAAAGTTTATTGACAATTTTCTTTATTAATTAATTAGTAAGCTACCAAAATTTTCTCGAGAGTATTTATATTTATGAAGAAAATAAAGAAAATAATTTTGTCATTTCAATTCTTCAAAATGTATAAAAGAGTGATGTTTATGTATCGCTGAATAAAAAGAACCTTTAGAAAATATTAATTAGTTAATGATTGAATTTTTTGGTCAATGTACGTATGATTAAATAGAATATTAGAAAATTATATGTAGATGGACTCAACAACGGCAAAAACGAATAAAATAAAACTAAAAATGTCCTACTAATTACTTTCCTGAAATTATAGCTCTAGTTGGCAACCTGAGCACAATAAGCAAAAATACTTGCTAAAAATAATTTTTTTAATAGGTTTTTAGGTTTGGCTTCTATGTGTAAGTATGAACACAAAAGAAAATAAAGTTTTTATCTTTAACACCTGGTATGAAGTGAAAACTGAAATTTTCGTATTATTTTAAAGTCTTTGATTTACACTAAGCACACATTTTGATAATTGTATTATTTTCAATAGGTTTATCTAAGGGACCTCCCTTTTAAAAAAAAATATAAATAAGTATTATTTAAACATTGTTCCTACCTTCTATCAGAATAAAATTTTAAAAATATTATGATAACAAAGATAATAAGCAATTTAACCCTGATCTGAATTGATATCTTATTACAAAAATCAGTTTAAGTATAAATATACTAGCGCTTTTTTCTTATCATTTGATAATTTATAATTAAAAAGTTTTATATAGCTTTTAAAAATGATCTTACATTAAAACAGCTGACAAAACAAATTTGATTTAAATGACTGAAATAGACCAGCTATAGTTTAGATGCATCTAAATTATTGCGCAACAATTACAATTTATTCATGATTTGAACATTCATTCTCTACTTATAATAAAATATACTTCTGCTTTACTTTCATGATAGGTAAATATTTTATCTTAATGAAAGTGAATTTCATATTTGTTAGAAGTAAGAGTTGAATATTATTTATTACTTCCATGCAATATTATAATTATTGGTTTTTAATGTCTTATTAAAATAACACATATTTGAAAGTTGTGCTCAATTCAATTTTTTCAGTTTAGTAAAATATATATGTTTTAAGAATACGCAGATATAGTATATTCCAAATTTGGCCCAGTGATATAAATTGCCTTTGGTAAAATATTTAGTACTTGATGAGTTTATAAAGCAGAAAGTGGAGAGTATTTTTGGTTATTTCTTCTAATGTATTAAAATTTAAAATAACCAGAATTTATCAATATCTAAGACTTTCAATTTTTTCAATAAAGAGAATAAACTTTATAATTAACTATAATTTACAATTTCATGAGCACATATGAGTTTTGAACTATTTTTAAGTTCCTATAAATTTAAAACAACAGAATTTTGATTAATATCGCATTTATCGTTTGTATTTTATGACATGGCGCCATGAAAATGTGTATTACTTATGTAATTTCTTCGTTCGTGTTCATATAGTAGGACTTTTAATATTTTTTAAACCTATTATTTCTAAATACTGACAGTTTATTAACTCGCATAAATGCATACAAATACATATGGTATCTACAGATGCCTAGGTATTTTTAAATCTAAGAAACATGACTTAGAGACATACATATATATGTTAATTAGGCATTATAAGTTTATTAATGATATGTTATAACACAATATAAAATCATGTTTATTTTTAAATCAGTAAAAATTTCTTCTGTAGTAAAAGTCAAATAATATTAATTGATATCTTAATAATTTAAGAGGATCAATTCCTTTATAGGAAAAATGTCTTTGACTTGGTCCATCAACTAAGATGGCACATAATTCTACCTGAGCCTCGACACATATAATGCTTATCGAAACCGCTATACGGCGAATCTTTCATGGCATCAGTACAAATATTTTAGAAAAATGAATTAGTGAAACTTCAGAAAGGCCACATTCTCTGTATCTCCTTCTCTAAAATGACCAAGAAAGCATTTTTCATTCCTTTAAAATTATTTTTTGTTTCAATTGCACTTTATTTCATTCTATACCATAATTTTTAAGCTGACAATCTGTTAGTGAATATTTACATTTTTAAATACCTTTCAAAAATTTAACAAAATAATCCGAAACTTCTGAAATAAAGTTCTACTTTAATATTGTTGAAGCAAAATCATCAAGGTTTATCAAACAAAAGTCATATTTGGCTTATTTATATTTTATATAGCTGCACCAATTAAGACGAGTGGTCTCATTTCTTAAATTCCTTTAAGCTATAATGTTGATTTTCATCAAATACTGACAAATAAACACCCACTGATGTATATTTAGTTTACATTAACTGCAACTCTCCGTCACCATCATCACCTTGTTTATGAAAATTGATGCTATGGTAATTTGTCTTCTACGTTTTCGAAACGAAGGCAAGTATTTGGTAATTAGCCCGGCCACTTCATCTTTCAAATGCGTGCAATTACCGCATCAAGAACACAGTACGCTGCCTTCGATTCACTTTAGCACGAAACGTTCGGAAAATAGATCTTGCGTAAAACTTAATTAAATGCACTCTTGTAACTGTTTAGGTTGGTAATTTTGAAGAGCTCGTTCGTTGTTTTTTGTTCGGTTTATAGAGCGATGATATTTATCTTCTTTTTTTCAAACGAGTTACAAATTAGATAGTTGAGGTATTCTTTGAACGGCTAGAGAAATGGTATACCTGTTCTAATTACCAAGTCTGAGAAATTTTTAAAAGAACAATAATTAGCGAGTAAAAATGCGTTTCCAGCGAATTTAAAACTTTGCGTAAAAAACATTTGCTTTGTTTATGAGATACTAATTTTGGGTTAGATCTTTGTTCGTAATTTTGAACGGTGAGTTTAAAATATAAAAAAAGTAGCAATTACGATGATTACTTTGTTCTTAAACTTTTTGTTAAAAAAATGTATTTTCATTTGATGAATGGTATTGTCTAATTATTAATTCATGATATGTCGAATATATGTTTATAAGCTTATTTACTGCGAATGACTTGTGTTTTAACAATTCTTGTAATTGCAAGTAATTTGGAAAATCTGAAAAAAGAGCCCATTTCAAATAAACCTGATTTTAAATTTCACAAAGGTACAACAGTGATAGTTTAAACTCCATAAGGTATTTTTTAAGTTTAGCATAAAAGTATAAATATGTTTCAATGAATATATCAGAGTATAATATTTTAAGATATGTTTTATTTATATGGCATTTTAACACTAGAACACTAGTGTGTTTATATATGCCACAATCATTTGAGGTACGTAAAATTTACGAGCTCACGTAAAATTCATTTTTTTTTGCTTTCCAAATTACTTGCAATTACCTTAATGTTGTTCTTAAAAATGATGAAAGTTGTTTGATGTTTGTCTTTGACATTTAACATAATAAACGCAATTAAAAAAGATATTTATATAATAATTAGTTACCAACACAATTATATGTCTCTGTAGAAGAAAGACATGACTTCTGGTGCACTCCACATATAACATTTCTATATTTGCTGTAGGATGTTGCTCTATACCTTCCACCAGAAAAAATTACATCAAACATGACTTTTGTTGAAAAATGATTATCTTGTAAAGTTGGATTTAATAATCCAAACAAGGCATTATGTTTATCGTAGTTTAAATTATTTAGGAAACCATCCATTTCATTTGAATAACCTATATTCTTTCGGTATATTACTGCGTTTGTGAAAGAAAGTATCTCTAACTACATAGGAAATAAACAATTTAAAACAATCAATTGGTCCTTAGCAAATAGAACCTCAGCAATCGGACCTGATCTACAATAAACAATTCTTTTTGAGCTAGTTTTCGATTCAGTGTTATCATTAATTTTCGTACACCACTCATAACCTAACCATTTAAAACTTTTATTCAGTCAGCATCTAAAAATATAATATGGCCTTGTTCATGTGTTACTTGAATATTTGTAGTCTTTCTAATTTTCTTTTGAACATGTAATTCAATTTTCTTTTTTTACTTTTGTTTATATCATCACTGCACTCAATTTCTTGTATGGGGAATGAATCTCTAAATCGGGATCAATCTCTATTTTATCATCAGGAATATGATCTGGATCAGCATCATTGTCATCACTATCTTCATCAAATTCAACGTTATTGCCACTTTTATCATCATCTTCCAAAATAAATTCTTTAATTTCTGCAGCCGTTTCCTCAACACAGTATGAAATAAGAATCAAAACACGTTTACATGCGCCATTCGCAAATTTAAAAGTAAAGACTGTATCACTAAGACTACGTACAGATTCCGTGTTTAAAAAGTAGTGTATTACTAGCGTCAAGTAAAAATTACGTGGGGAAAATTTCGCATATTACTAGCGACACTTAAAATTTACGTGTTGTGTTCTAGCTCATGAAGCGAGATAAATGAACCGTAGACTAAACAATCAAACCTCTCAAACTAAGTGCCGCCTCGAAGCACTCAAAATCAAACAAGTATTTCGGTGGAAGGTAAAAGGCAAAAAAGAACCAATAAAAGAAAACCACACATAAAATTTTGATACACTAGCATTCGAGGGTTAATTTGATTTACATATTAAAACTAATTGTTGTGAATAACTCGAATGTTTTTTCAATGCTTCTGCAAGACATATTACAAAACTTTTCTTATTAAATATTAAAAAATAATTTCAATTTCGATATTGATTAACAGAACAAAGTACCTTATAATGACCAAAATATTGGAAAACAATTAACCATATGATTGATTTAATTGCATGGTTTTTAATATATATATATATATAAAACTTCATAGCGAACAATTTAAATGACCTTTAATCAGCGAATAATTTAAATGTTGAAACTTTTACCTATGAAACTTTAAATTGTTTTTTTCCTTAATATTATTTTTCATGACAATCATGTATTAAAAATGTGAGAGAGGTTTTTGTAATCAACATAAGAATTTGAAATATTCTATAGTTTAAAAAAATAATTGATAATTATGCGCATGGAGTAAGGATTTAGACAAAGAGATGATTTTTCTATTCTTTTTTTCTCTTTTTTTTTTTTTGAAAATACAGAAATATAGCAATTTTTAATACTTTTCCAAGAGTCTAATGAAAGAAAAATCATAACTACAACGAGCACTAGTATAACCAAGCTCATACACAGAAACGTGAGAAATAGTACTAAAAATTATGAAAAAAATTGAATGAAAAATCAAAAAGTTAAGAATTAATTGGAATTTTAAGCCGTTGGAGTATGTGAAATATTTAAAATTTTAAATAATTTGTTGGAAAATGGCCTTTTCTTCAGAAACATATTTTTTTATGTATGTTTAAATAGGTTAATATAAAGTTTTCCCTATAAATACCTAATATTAAGAAAAATTGTTTTCAAGATACAGTTTTCATTTAATATTAACATAAATGCTATTGAATTTGCAGTTCAGAACTTATGTCGTTGTTGTCGCTTGTTTGATATGTAATTAATTAGTTATTTGGTGGGAGTTATGCCATTCAGTTTAGTTATTATATAAAATCCAAAAAATGTTAAAAAAAAATGAATATCGTCATTATTTTAATCCGTCTATTTCAAACGTATATCACATTTTAAGATATCTTTTAATAATACAACTCCCGATTACTTTTCCCAAAATACTTTTCTAATAATGTAACTAGTTTCTAGGTTATATAGAAATCATTTCATAATGTAAAATATTACTCAGATCTTTTTATAATATCATCCTCCGTTATAAAAATATTTGTTACTGTAATTCGTGAAATTACATAACACATAATTATTTGTACCAAAACGGACAAAAAAAAGCGTTGCCTTGATTTTAATGTGTCTGTTTAGTGTTCCTTTTGAAATTTGCATCAAGATTGTTCCTAATTAAATTAGTTGTGTTTGCATTTAAATTTAACAAAACACATTCCATCTGTATTGCATGAAAGTAAAATCCTAATTTTTATTGTTAATGGCATTTCACATTCTTTCATCTTGAGAGAAGTCACAAAAAGAAGTTCATGTATGTAAAAAAGGGAAGAAAATAAAATATCAATTGTTCTAGAAGAAAATAAAATGCAAATTGCGCTAAACTTTATATAACTTTAAATCCTTAAACTGACTTAAAGAGTTCTTCAATTTACATTCGTCTACAGTTACTATATAATATGAATGCATTAATAAATCCTACACACGACGTAAATAATCTGATTCTAAATTGTCTTATGAAATAACTACTAACTATTTCTGAGAGGAATCTTATAAATAAATTATAATACCTACATACATACACACACACACACACACATATATATATATATATATATATATCCGATTATGTGAGTGAGAAATAGAATATAACAAACTCAATTGGAAGCTGAATAAATACTACTTCAATGTTAGGAAAAGTAAATTGTTTTTTTTTTTTTGAATTATTATTAAATTACTCAATTAAATATAAGAATTAAGCAAAAAAATATCGAAGAATGGACAATAGTAAACTTTTCCGATGTTAAATTTAAAGGAAGCTATATATTTAAGCTAAATGTAATTAATAATTATAATATAATAATTGTAATTAATAATTAATTTATAATATAATAATTGCAAAAAAGCGTACCATGGTTGGCTAAATATGTTCTTTACAAAATTTGCGTGGAATGTTTTAAACTTAACTTCTTAATTAAAAATAAAAATATCAATAAATTCTTTAATAGTTATTTTCTCAAAATATGGATTTCTTTTTTTGTAATTATAAATGTTATTTCAAAAATTATTCTATTAAAACTCCACGAATTCCATTGCTATTTGCATAAAATTGCATTTTAAAGTGACATTTAGTGAATATTTATTGTCATAACGGATGGTAATGTTAGATAGCTCACTGTTATATGTAACTTGAGAGAGTTGTAAATGGGAAGGAAATATATATATATATTTATATATATATAGATGCATATTTATGTCTATGATAATGATTAGACTTAAATACTTCATAACTGAAACTAGTGCAAAATAAACCACTGCGCTTTCTCAATTCGAATGGGTTATTCTTTTTAGTATGATACAGAAATTTTTCGATTCTAGAACTTTTATTCGGTAAAAGAACGCATTACAATTACCATATGAGCATGAATCAGAACTTTTGTAATGAACTTTATATTTATTTTGGAAACAATGTCAAATAATTATAATAATGATAACAAATATCTAACTAAAGATTGTCAAATAAACTTAAATAAGTAATGTTTAATGAATTCTATATATATATATATATTACAAAATTATTCTTTTTAATATTTAAAACATTTATTTTTAATGACAAAAACGTTGCTACAACAATAACTCGAAGTTTGGTGTCTTCGTAAATCCAAAGCTAAGTCAGATTCCGAAGATAGCTCCTGAAATGTAACTTCACTTTCTAAATTTCTGCGTGACATAGCAATAAACTTTTGAAGTACAGTAATTATTTCTCCGTGAGTAATTCTACGCATATGATTTCGGAAGAGGGAAGAATTAAGACTCGAAAATTACCATCCATAAATATAGCGACTTTAAACACATAAGCACCGTCGCCCCTTTTGATACTTTTAAAGTAAGAAATTAAACGCATTCACTGCGTTTTATTTACGAGGACAGGTCAAAAATTCTCCATGTTAAGAATAGTAAATGGGGCATTAGGAATGCAAAACAGCATTATATAACACTGTAATTTTGTTTACTCATCAGCTATACTTTTTTCAAAGGAATTTATAATTATGTCATCCTTGGCATATCAAAACGTGCTCACTCATTCAATAATGAGTATAGTTTGTTATCCTACAAAGGCTATTCAAATCTCATGCTAAGTTTAGTTTAGTTTTATTAACGTTACACTAGAAGGAACATGATTTTAATTGGCAATGTATCTGATAAATTTGAGCCTAGGTCAAGTAATGAAGACGAATATCTCAGATGGCACCTCCTCCTCTAAGTTCTACACCACGCCTAAGGGAGTTTGAGAAACGGTAATTTAACTTACATAAGTCTTGGCTATACGGAGAGTCTTCAATGACATAAAGACTCGAACCCTCGATTCGACTAAAACCTCTCCTCGGTAGCCTAGTAGTTATGAACGCGAGTACGCGACCATAACCACTAGGCTTCCGTGGCCCCACCAGTGTCAGAAACGGGATATTGCTGTATGAGGACAGTCAATGTAATATATCAGGTAATCGTTTTTCTTTTTTCTAAGAAGTATATGAGTATGATTCCTTTCGCCTCACAAGAAATGTCGCCATAACTGTCGCCAACGAGACCGTCTTTATGTTTTTAGGTACACATTTACCGAAAGTAATCCATTATGTTGATTGTTGCTTTGTTTCCGGTGTCTTACAGGTAATTTCGCACGGGGATTAATGAATGCACCATCAATCAAAATTATCTTTTGAATCATTATCACATTTGTTTTTGCTTTGTTTAACAAATGGTAGCATACAAAGATAATACCAACTTCCCTTATCGCAACTCTCTAACGCTGGTACAATTTGTACAACTGTCCTGCTACTTTTTTAACGATATCATATTGTTTTCTTAGCTATCGACAAGTACATTTATAGAAGAAATGCTAAGATTTAAATTGTTGGAAGTTCTTTTCCGGAAATACATATATATTCATATATAATTTGAAATTTTCATGTAACTGAACATTAAAAATAATACAAGAAATTATTTCAATAATAAAAAGTAAATTAATATGTAAGATTTAGCAACTAAATCAGTAGGCTTGAAACATATACCAAACCATAAAATTAACAGACAAAAATTTTGAACGAAAACGTGAATGGAAATACATTATTGAAATTTAATTATTAAAGAATAAGTATATAAAATTCAAAATAAAGCAAATTAAATGAAAAATTAATAGATAAAAACTAGAATAATCAAAAAGATATAATTAATAAAAAAAATGCATAAACCAAAAATTTGAAGAACTTACGAGTATCTCTCTCTTTTCAAGTAACGATATATATCTACTAAAGCTCTTAAATCTAAATTCCAGACGTTTATAACTAAAATCCAACCAACAAAATTGTTATTCAATCCCCCGAATATATATAAAGGAATCTGGATAACTAATCATCTAATAAAATTAAACAGATCCCAACTGACTTAAAAAGCAAAAGAGGAAAAAAAAAGCCAGTCCCTGTTATATCCGGCAAAACGCGGAAGCAGTGGTCTATTTAAGTAATCAGGGATCCCGCAATCAATCATGAAACGTATCAGATAAGATTATCATGGAGCAGTATCCCGTTTTCGCTAAGACTCCCCAAATCTTTTCCCCGAGAACAGGAAGCTCTTAGTTTTTCCCATCCCTTTCAATGTAGTCGGATAAAGTCTCAGAGGAGAGATTTAGGCTAAGACTGTTGACCAATATCGATGGCTGTAAGCGATTGGATTAAAATGGTCGTTTATTTGATGGGGAGGATTGGTTTCGATTTGATGAAAATCGAAAAGGACTCAGCTTTCTATGTGTTTTCAATCAATTGTTCAATTGCTTTTAGAATTTCGCTTTTTATAATATTCTTCCAGCATTTTTTTCAACATGTATACGAGGAAGTACAGTGAAACTTTCTTAATTATACTAAAATATATAACCGAGATGTATGGGACAACTTATTCAGCATATTAATTGATTCTTATTTTTATATTGTGCTGTAAATTATAGCTGCTAATGTTTCATTGTTTTTAGAAAGCCATAAATTGAAGGAATTTGTGGTTCAGCATTAACTAGCTGGTGTTCATAAAATACTAGTGTTAGGAAGGAGAAAGAAATATTATAAGAATGAAATGTGGGAATGGGTATCACATTACAACATATTCAAATTATTTTTAATATGTGTTTCCTATTTGAAGGAATTTGATACACATGACACTATTCGCCTCCAAAAATCATCATCATAACTTTTCCAGCCGATGAGACCATCTTTCCTTTCTCTGTTGCAGAAATACCGGAAACCATCCGTCGTTGTTTACTTTCCGTTTTTTAATTTAGAATTCAGTTGCCACTGAAGATAACAACACGGCAACAGTTCGACGTGGCAGCAATTAAATTTGGATTTTACAGCAATGGAAGCAAATTGGTTTTGGTGCCATTTAACAGAGGACGTAACCCAATCTTGCCATCACCAAATAACCATCTTACCTTACCAGCAATATCTGTCATCAAAACAGATACTTTTTGAACACCACTCTCGTAATATTACACAAAAGAAACACAATGATTATTGACGTGGACTTCGTTGCTTCAATCAACTTTACGAGTTATTAAAGCGAATATTTACTTGACCTTCCACCAATAGTTTCCATATAAGACCGCGTGATATTTTCGAGACTTAATTTGCATTGAGTGAATTCCATTATTCTTCAAAGTGGATCTTTTAATACCAGGCATCCAACTCGTGGTACAAGAAAGGAAACAAATTTTTGTCTTTCAACATGTTGAGCGAAAATATTCATCTACTGTAAATTGCATAATTCTACTTTGTAATTTGATTTAAGAATTCAATAACAGATTTCAGGTTATTTGAAAAAATAAACAAATGTTTGCATTTTTATTTTTGGAACTATATTTACAATCGATATAGACACACTACCAGTAACTTTTCAAAATGATTGCATAGACTTGCAATTTGATATCCAACTTAAAAACAATCATACGTTTCTTCATAAGATTTTTATATAAATTCTACCTGAACGACTCTTCAAGAGTAAAGCTCACTGAGAGCAAAATTAATACCAGAACATGGTATGAACAGCTTGAGAATTGCAGCCTCTTCAATCGAATCAAATAATGATGCATTCTTTCTATAATTCAATGCCCCAAACCTTATGATAATTTTTAATTTCTAGCTATCTTAATTCTTATAAAACGTATAGGAATTGTTTTGGTTATAAAATGTCATGTAAAATGCTTAAAAATATGTCAATGTAACTCAATGTTGCAGATTTTATAAAAAAAAAAATCTTAATTTTTTAGGTTAAAATATTTATCTTACGTTTTTTTCTCCTTATTGTTATTTTTAGTATTTCATAGATTTATTTTATACCGCCTCAATTAACACATCTTCTTCCAATGTGTCTCACGGAAGCAAATATGTTGGGCACTCCTGTTTTAAAGGAATGTGACTTGACACGTGACCTTGACAGCTGAACTAAAATAACCACATTTAAAAGAAATGTATAAAATGTTATACTTAAATATTACTAGTTACAAATTTTAGTTGGATTTGTAATAATGTGTTCACTTATTATCTTTACCAAAAATATGGACAATCATTAAAGAGCAGAAAATTTGCTTATTTAATGTAATTGAGACCTAACTTTGCATCAAATGTTTCCAATTTTTATTTTGCTCTTTAAGAATAAATTCATTTCTCTCATGGGATATATTTATTATTTGTGAGGACCAAATAAATATATTGCTATAAAATTGAATTTTAAAAGTATAAGAAATATATGCCGTGCTTTAGGAAAAGAAATATTTGTAATTGCATTTTTATAAAAATGAAAAATTTTAGAATTCTGATATACTTTTTTTAAGAATATACATTACCCTTATTGGTGATATATAACACATTATAAAATAAAATTATTTTCCAAACAGTGAACGCATTTTTTTCTAATAAATGTTCAAAAATTTTAGGTGCAACACAACATTTGTAAAATAAATGAAAAAAAAGTTCATTAAATTCATTAAATTTTTATTATATATTTTTTTAAATTCCAATTATAATTAATTAATGCATAGAATGCTATGTTTATATATACTACAAAAATTTATTAAGACATAATTTCTATAGAAATTATGAAAGATTTATCTTATTGTAAATACTTGACACAAACAAATATAAATACAGCTATTGGTTATTCATTGCTCATAAATAATTATTTATGCTTTTAAATATTATTTTTTTTGCTTAAACAGTTATAAATAAAGACATATCAAAGATACGTAATGAATATAAATTTTTTTAAGTTTAAAATACAGCAATACATTTAAATCTCGCAAAAGAAAGGTTTATTTTACCTTTTCAAAGGAACCTTACCTTAAATATTTATAAGCAATTGCTTGAATACGTGTGCATATTATTGAATTTATATCAGGCCTGACCAACCCACGGCCCTAGGGTCGCAAGTGGACCACAGAATTTTGTCATCTGAATATAAAGGTTTAATCTCTTATTGTACATAAAAGTACTAAATAACATTCCATAAGTCGTTTGTATCATACCCTACTACCATAGAAATATCTTACAACCGGACTCAACTCTTATCAGAATTCTTCTTTAATCTTGTTCAGAAACAAATACAAAGCTAGCTTTAAAAAAAAGCGCAAGGCCCATCTGGAGCGATTGGGTTATACACAATATATAACGGACTAGCAAACTCTTTGAATTGAGCGGGTGTGCATTTCGTAGGGAGGAAATGCCAAACACGGAACATGTGACATAGCAGCAACCAGTCTGTTTGCAGCAAGCCTAATGTATTTGACGCAGAAGTGTATTCTTTCAGATAGACTGACTTCTCCGTGTCTTTAGAAAGCTAATAATTTAGTATTATGTTGTTGCAGCAGGAGAGTTTTTAAATTCTATTTCGTGTAAATATATTTTATTCAATGAAAGATAATTTCCCACAATTTACAGCAGAATAATTTTGATTTCTCTATTGAGGCTCAGGTGGATCAGTTGCTTCCCACGATTCGAATAGTAACAGTTATAGTAGCTTTTAACGTGAGAATTTGAATCGGCATCGAATTCATCGCTTGCATAAACAGACAGACAGACAGACACACACACACACATACACTCATATATATATATATAATGCGGCTCGCCTGAATAAAATGTGTATCCAAAACACCCACAAAACTGTTTGGGATGGACAGGTCTGATTTAAACCCTATAACATTATTTTGAAACTAGTAAAGTCAAGATTTAATTTGCTTGAATTAGTTCTAAATTGCTAGAAATTATTTCTGGAAAAAATCTATTCTATCTTCTATAAAATTTAAGCGGAAAAGCTATACCAAACTATAAAAAAAAATTATGTTTAAAATGATAAATGTATGATTTAAAATGCCTGAGAAATAAGGAATGATACTTTTCAATACAGAAAAATATTCCTGTAATAAAACCATTTACAGTGTCATAAATGTATACATGAAATACATGATACATAACTTTTTTTTTATCTTCCTTCACGTCGGCTCTCTTTTATTTCAGTGGATACGAAATCAAATTCTGCTGCACCCGCTGATTTTTGAGTTATGAACATTTTACAACAAAATATTTTCTCATAAAAAGACTGCCCATTTTTGCAAAAAAATGAATTTCGCTTACAAAGTGGATGCATTTTTCAAATAAAAGATGCGAATTTGCAATAAAAGATATTTTCTTAGCTTGACAAAAACAACTAAAATAATTTTTTAAAATTTCAGCTTAAAATAATTCAAAGAGGAAAAATAGTTATGAGAAAGTATTTTTTTTCATTCCAAATAAAATTCCATATTAATTACAAATAGATATGTTTTTATTTCAATATCATTAAAAATTTCTTAAAATGGAAAAGAAACTGTAGCTGAATTAGAAAGCATGTTTTTAATCTGGTTCGTATAAATTAATTTAAATTCAGGAAACATAATTATTGTCATATTCACATTTTTTTTTACCTGGGTTATCCTGTGAATTCGAGAAACAATGAAAATAGCATTTGTTTCATTAGTAAAATAAATTTAGAAAACACCGGATTTGTTTATTTACGCTATAGTCTGTAACTTTATAATAGACGCTTCAAGGTCACAGATTTCCCCACCCAATGCCGTCTGTAACTATGGTAACAACAGTTGAGAATGGACATCACTTTCCCTCCACTTTGTTTTATTTTCTTAAAAAGAGGTCTAATGAAAAAGAAATTTTGTGTATCACGACGTTCGTTTTTTTTTTTTTTTTTGAAAAAATCTGCATCATTAAAATACTTGTTTAAAATTTGTATGACGTTTTATAAATATTATTATTATTATGTAATTAAAAACATATAATTTTCTTAAACCTTTATGTAACGGTACAATTCATTGGAACTTTTAAAATTAAATAAATGTATATACGTATAGGTATTATATTAATATTTTATAAGGATATGTTTTAATTGAACATAAAGCACGTCGAAACGTAAAGGAATTCAGACCTCAACTGAGGTGTTAAAAATAAATGCTTTGGTGTTAGTACATTAGTCGCTACGACGGTAACTGATTGAGGAGAAACGAAGAGTGACCTTGACATGTCTGTTCTAAAGTGACAGATTATAGAAGGGTTATTATAGTGGCGGACGTCATAATTTCATACCATGGTGAATTGAAGAAGATGACACTAGATCTGACATTTTAATCCAAACGTCTATGAACATTTGCTTCGAGTCAAGGAATTGAGTTCTCATGCCGCTGAAGATCCTTTCATATAGAGGCTGACGTAAGTTAAATTTGTCGTGACGTATTGCTGGAATGGTACGGAAGTTTACAGAGGGTGCTCAAGTGTCATCCTAATCATCTGACCGCGAATCCAAATTACGAGGTCCGTTGCCAATAGCCCTCGTGTTCCTTGTAAGTGCTACTTTAATAAAAAAATAATCCACCAAATCTATCAATATTTTACTCCTAAGGAATACTTTACATTTTTTAAATCTTCTATTTCTTTTTATTAATTTATTAAAATGACTTTTTCTATTCATATATATGTGACACTTTCAACAATTTAATACTCTGCTTGCTTAGATTTTACACACGAAATAAAACTAATAGCTTATACATTTGAAATTCAATTAAAAAGTAGTGAAAACTCTTCACACAGCAAACTTAAGTCAAATACTTTTAATAAATTTCTGATCCAATAAACACCAAATAAAGTGCACTTAAAACAAATGACGAAAACTTGAACTGTTGCCAAATGTAAAACTCATATTCCTTCAAAAAACATATCTCGGTTACATTAATTTATCAATTTTCTATTTTTATTTATTTATTTTTCAAAAAAAGGCCAAACAGTGTTAAATACATAAACAGCAAATAAAACATTCTGTGTTGTAAAAACGATCTGAATATCTTAAGAGCCTGTCTGGAGAATATATAAAAGAATATGAGCAGCAGCAAAGAAGAGAGCAAAAAAACACACGTTGAAAATTAATCTAACATTTTGGTCTCTCTGAGGAGTATCTTAAGAGAGGAAACAGATGCCGTGAGAAACTTTTTTCACTCTCTACTTTTGTTGTCTCTTTCTTCTGTTCTCAGAGGAGATGAAGAGAGTAGAGGAACTTTGCCACTAACGACCGATAGAAAAGTGTAATGAGTGTTTAATGATTGTAGGTTATTCTGTTTTAAGGCAGTAATTCTCCTTAAAAGGGGTTGGTTGGTTAGTGCCTTTCTGTAGTTAAAGACTCAATAGCGATGGCAGGTCTTCGACAAACACCTAACCCTTATTTCTATAAAAGGTGTTGTAACAATTAAATAATTTTCGATAAGACAACACGTTTACTCTTAATTATTTTTATCATTCTTATTCAATTGTTTCACAGTCATGTGTAGATAATAATCGAGTGTAGATAAAAATGTATATGTATGCTTTTATTCCATTGCATTCGTTTATCATCCATAAATACAAAAATGTAGATGACCGCGGTAGCCTAGCGGTCCTGGTCACTGACTCACGGCCGAAGTAGTTTTCGCCGAGTTGTGAGTCCGAACCCTGAAGATCTCCCTTGTAGCAAGACTGAAGCACTTTAAATCTGGTCGAAGTACCAAGACCTCTCGTTGGCGTGTTGTTGAAGTTCGGATTGTAATTGATTATTTTTATTTATGTTGCACTGGGAATCAACACGAAGGTTATAGGGGGCGGATCTCGTATTTCGAATCTAAATTGTAAAGGTACCTGATTTTGCATCTCCCTCTCAGATTTTCTACTCCGTACCATAAGAGTACTTGGGATCTAGACTAGATTTAACGTTCAGTAGACCCACTAAGCGGTGTCCCCTTAGTGGTATCAGAGCTCGAACATACGATTCTAAGGAAACATCGCCGTAGTTGACGTCACTAAACCTAAGCTCAGTATTAAGAGGTCATTTGCTAAGATCCGCGAGTTGCTTCTCAATTCGATGGTAATAAAGAATCACAATCACTTTCTTAAATATAGATAGAAAACTTTAAAGTTTTGTTTCCAAACAATACATATATTCCATTTGACCTCTTTTGTTTTCACGATAGACATCTGTCCATTCTCCCTCGAAACGTTAACTCATGCCACTGCCGATGTTCCAACCGAATACAGTTTGGTTTCGGACTTATAAAAAATAACTCCTATTAATATTCTAAGACTTGGTCATGAAATACTCTGTTCACGAATAGGGAGACATGTTATTTTTTCAAATAATCTCAAATTATATCCACTTCATCGTGACCAAACTTCCTACTAGCATTGAAAAGTGCAATTAATATATTTACAATTATTTCATTTTAAAAACCGATTTTTATTTTTTAGTTACCTTGTATTAATTACTGATAATTATTTTAAATTCTCCATACCATTGTGAATTTTCAATATTAATATTAATTTCCACTACTATACTTACTTGCCATAGATATCTATTGCATTCTCAAAAAGGTTGACGTAAATTATTTGCATTTCATTCAAATCTGATGGAAAACTACAGAGTGTGTCAAAAATATCTTCTCGATTTCAAACATGAATTACTAAATAGTATGTATTATTCAAAATTTTAATTCATAATGTGGAAGAAGAACATTTACTCTTTTTTGGAATTTACTTCACTTCCTTTTAAAAATGACATTGCAATTTCTTGGCGAATAGAAGGTTTCTGTTCGTTGGATGTTCCAGACCTATTCTTGCAAATTTGTATCTTCAGATGCCGCCAAAGAAAGTAGTCACAAGACGACAGATCTGGGAAATGAGCTGGTCATGAAATATCACCCCGTAGTGAAATCAGAAGCTCCGGAAACAAATGTTTTCAACAAGTCCATCGATCCTTTGGCTAAGTGGGACTGTGGCATCATCTTGTTGGAACCGCACAGCCAAATCCTCATACTCGTCCAGATTAAGTTGTAAGAAGTTATGTAGCATATCTGCATAAGTTATCGTAAGTGCTTTTATATTATTTCAAAAAAGCATGGGCCTATAACGACAAAAACTGCAATAACTCACCAAACAGTATCTCAATCATATTGTTATGTTTGCTCTCACACCCAGACAAATAAAAGCAAGCTTCATCAGCCAGAGTCGCTGTTTTGGAAATATAACCTTATCACGAAAGAACGATGTTCACTCCTCCACACCATGATGGCTAATGAAATGGTAAGGCATCTGCTACTCAAAGTCAGTTCCTGATTCATTTCGGATAACTAGCGCTGGAACAGTGGTAATAGGAAATCAAGGAGTTACTTCTGCCACACTCCGTACCTCCGAACTTAAAAATAATTGCTGAGGTTTTAAGTAATACAAGGGAATAAAATACAAAGTATTGGATAATTATATTGTATTAACATGATTCTTTATTGAAGTGTTTCAAATTATATACATTTTTAAAAAAATGAAAAATATACTTCTGATGCTTTTTTTTTTCAAAAATACACATAATTTCGTGATAAAATGGAAAATCATTAAATTTATAAAAGTAAAGGTAAATTTAGCAAAATTAAATTGATATTGTGGATTTTGTATCATGCATGGGTTATTCGAGCAACAATAACCCTTTTATCCAAATTAGAAACTTAATGGTAAATGAATTATCGCGTTAATTAATATTTCGTAGTCTCTTCTGACTTACGAAAATGTTAAGAAATCCAAATCAAGTAAAAATCAATGAAAATAAAATAAAATGATGAAAGCTTACAAAACATCCTTAAAATGAAAAAAAATGTTCTATACATAATTTTACAAAGAACATATTTAGCCACTCATGGTGTTTTTTTTTTTTTTTATAATTATTGTTAAATAGCTCGATCATAGTTATATAAGAGTTAAAGTAAATAATGAAATATCGAGAAATAGGCAATAGTAGAATGTTACGATTTTAAAATTAAAGCAAATGATAAGTTATTAAATTAAAAAAAAATCTTTAACATGTAATTAAAATTAATGTAAACGGTAGATTATTAAATTGAATATATTTATATTAATTTAATTAAAATTGAAGCAATCGATTAAAAATTGAAAAGGGATCTCATGCGTCAAAACTGATCTACCTAAAACAATAGCCCCTTAAGTGGCTAATAAATAAATAAACTATCCTAATACAGAGACAGAATTTAGAGAAAAGAGGGATAATAAGATGTCCATCTAACTTACGTCTACACTTATAAAAACTTTTATGAGTACAAAGTATCAAAAAAATAATTAAATTTTTTTTAATTATTGATTTTCAGAAATATAATAGCCTTAATTGTATTATGTAGCAAATTATTTGATTTTTTTAAGATTGGAGTGTCATATCATAGACCATCAGGATTTTAAATTGCCTTTTTTCAGCGTTTTTTATCGTGGTTGTGTACTTAAAATGATAAGGACATTTTTATAATCAATACAAGGTTTCGAAATTTTTTTTGCTGTTTTTTCTATAAGTTGCTCAATAAAAATGTTTGTAGAATAAGAGTGCAGTTAAATTGTTATTATTTTAAGAATCCACAAAATTAGATATAATTATTTTTTTACTGTTTTTCCCAGTGATAAGAAAAAAAAAAATATTGTAGAGCTACAAATATCATTTGTACAATTAAACATATGCACAGATATGTGAGAAAAACTTCTAATAAATTGACAAAAAAATTGCTTAAAAATAATAAAACTTGTAGACGCATTAGAATGTATAAAATATTCAACTATTTTGATAAAAAATTAAAATTTTAAACAGTTGCTTTATAAAATCAATGTGTTTTTTTAAGTCTCAAATGTATATTTTTTGGGTGATTAAATATGGTAAAAAACAATTTTTATAAATATCTATTTTTATAAAGTTGCCCATTTAGTGGTGAGTCTCCTTTTATCTCTTTTAGAAAATGTTCAAAAGGAGATTTGTTTGGAAATTCTGTTTATAGATAGGGATCCGATTTTTCAAGATATTAAAAGACTCTGTTGGCATAAATTATAACGATAGCTCTGATTCCCTACTTCCTTGGGAAATTAGAGTTAATTTAAAGATAGTTGGTGAAGATAATTTTTGAAAAACATTTCTAAATTTTTATAAAAAAATGTTTCAAACTTCTAAAATCTAACCTCTCAAACATATTCTAAATTTTTTTTTGAATTTGTTAATTGCTTTGGCATTGAATAAATATAACTCTTCTTAATTTTAGATCAATAATGGATAGTAATTAAGCAAAAAAATTACATGAATAATAATGCATTGATGAAACATTTCTTATATGTTCCTCCTTAAGAAGAATGTTTGTTTTTCTTTTAATTCACTCAACACAAATCAGTTGACTGATCTTCAACACAAGTCAAAAAATTGAAAACCTGAATAATTTGGTTTGTGTTTTCAAAATGTGCATTTTTGTATTGTTAAACATATTGGCCTATATAAAATAATATACTTATAATAATGTATTGTAAAATAATATCCTATTTTTTTCAAAGGAAATGTAACTTGTAAGTATAAAATAGAATGTAGTTATTGGGATAACCGTTTATTAATCAATTTACTAATTTATTTTCTTTAATCAATGCATGCACATGATTGTTCTTACCATTAAAATGAAATTCAAATCGTATAAGTTATGGCATGTTGGGTATACAGTACACTAAAATATGGTGCTAAATTCAAATTTTTTGATAAAAATTATTCCAGTGTTAAGTAGTTGCATTAATTTCTACAATGCTATATATACATTTTGACTAAGTGTTCTGCTTTTAGTTCTGCTCGTTCTAAATTTCATTACTCGTTTTTTATAAATTCATTTTAAATTACTCAATGAAATATTTTATGCAATTTAGTATTAATGTATCAAAGGCAGTGCTTATTAACAAGCTGAACTCGACCAAATATTGTACCGTGAAAGTTTTGTAAATGTGCTGTGAATGAAATTGAAAACTATGAATTAAATTAATTGTGAAAAGAATATTTAAGAAAAACAATAGGAATGTGAACATGAAAATATTGGATCGACAATTATGTCCCTGCTATTTTTTTTTAAAGAAATTAAAGTTTAATTATCAATAAAAATTAAAAACTAATTTATCTATAATGTGTTATCTCTTGTTGTTTATAACTTCTTTCCAACATTCAACAAGATTATTCATACCTCGTTGATAGAAATCATCCGGTTTCAACTCGAAAAATTCATCCAACGAAGCTTACAATTCTACATCAATATCGAAGGAAACACAGCGCATAGCATTTGAAAGAGATCGAAAGAGGTGGAAATGCTTTGTTGCCAAATAAGGAGTGTATGGAGGGTGGGGCTGTACTTCCCAACCATGCGTTTGAATAGATTCCTTGGTCATATTGGTGATATGAATGCGAGTGCTGTTGTGTGGCAAAAGAAATCCGTGCTATCGATTAGGGAATTTTTTTCTTGAACATCCGTGTTAAGTTGTTCCATCTGTTAAACATAGAATTCTGCATTGCCCTTTTGGGTTCCATTCAAGCAACTGGACAACCAGAACGAAGTGCCTCCTTGAGGTCAAACTTTCAAATTTTGAATTTGGCATACCAATCACGAGCGGCTCTTTCAGATATGGCACCATCTTTATATACAGCATAAATTTTGCGATCAGATTTTGCGGTCTTAGAACCTCAATTAAAATAAAAAGAAAGATGTCAAAAAATTCTTCTTTTTCTCAACCTAAAATTTCAATTTAATGATCTGAAAATTAACATTAATTAACTCGTACAACAAAGCATAACATAGTTTGCTGTTCAAACTGCATGCTCTTTCGAATGATTTAAAACATTTTGCCAAAAGCATATAATGATATGTGGAATCGTAAAATTAAAAAAAAAAAAAAAGATGGTGATCATTTTGTTTCCAATCTATTGAAATGTATTTTAATTGATTCATATTTCCTTTCAATAATATTTAGACATGTTCTTAATGTAAACATTTGCCTTAATGGAAAACTTTCTTTATCTGTATTGCAATAGAACACTTGGTATTTGAATAATTTCAAAAAATATTTATTCCCATTTAATCACTTAATTTTAAAACAATTATGCTTTCATTACATACTCTAAGTTTATTCCTCAAAACGAACCTTACAAACTATATCTTACAAAAAATATTTTCTTTACTTTTAACTCTTTGTTGTGAAGTAAATTTTAACTGCAGTATATGAACTAACGAATGATGAAAAAAAAAAAAACTTGCGAAAAACAGCAATGGGGGATCTAAGTATAATTAAATCTCATAAAATTAACCGTACAACTAAACGATACATATGTTATAAAAATATATTACACAAAAGTAAATTGGAGGATTAGTTATATGTTATATAGTACTCCACAAGAGTTTCAGGTCCCTTAAATTATGAATTCGTAGTTTTAATTTGTACTGCATCCCTGAAAGACATCGGTTACCCAAAAATGCATTAGAAGCCAGCTCAATTTTTGTTGGCCTATTATAAAAGAAAAAACTCTTGAAAACCTTCCTAAATTGTTACAAAATTCTTTCAAGGAATCAAAAGACATGTAGTAATGCTCTTGAGCTGCTGGTAATTTAAAATAAATTCACAGAAGTACATGCTTTTCGTGTCGTTTTATTAGAGAAAATTCTAAATCATTATGATAGAAATATATATTAAATTGTACTCATTATTTTATAGAAATGAATTTATAATCAGTCCTTTGGGGAATTATGCCTGTAAATGTTTAAATGACACAGAAAAGAGGAATATAATTTAAGAGCTTTTGATATTTTTGAAATATGAATTAAAACAAGGAAAAAAATCAAATTTATCTTAAATTTCTTATTCTGGTGATTAGAACTACGTTAAGTTACTGTATTTGAATGAAACATTAAATACTTTTGTCACCATGCATATTTACTTACGAATTTTTCGCACGAATAAATAATATTTCCTCCTCTGAGTCACATTAATATAAAAAATGTCAATATATCAAAATGTCAATAATGTCAATAATAAAATGTCAAAATGTGATTTTGAAACTATTAATTTCATTTCTGTATTTTTTGAATGTAAAATATGCTTCATTAAGCTAAAATTTGGAAAACTAACTAAACTACATTGAATTCGATAGATATTCTTAGTAATTAATCTCCAATTTTTTTTCTTCACATTTAAGTAATTTTGAAAATGAGTACATATCTTACATTAAAAACAACTTTTCTAGTTATAAATGCATTCAGAATAGTTTATGCATAAGTATTTGCCACTATAAATGTGAACTGTGGGTTTTGATAACCCTTAATTTATAAATGTTAGTATTCGGTATCAGTATTTAAACTTCACAACTTAACTTCTTCATATGCTTTGATTTACTTGTAACTAATGACTATATTGCATTATTTAATGAAAGGTATTTTCTAATGGGGTTTTGAAGGATTTCCTCGGGGAATGTTGTTTCTAAAAATTTGCAGTGTTAGCAATGTTAAACTCAACCCAATTTTTCTGTAATATTTGATTGTTACGCTTTTGAATTCATCTTAAGTGCTTGTAGATCATTTTAATAATTCCTTTTAAATTAAAAAAAAAAAAAAAAACTCATGGATTTTTTTTGCTTTGTTTTGGTGCTTTTATGAATATGATTAATGTACAAGAAAGCAATTCTTACATACTTCAACACCATTTAATTATGTTAAAAATCCTTTACATTTTCTTGTCTTGTTCAGATATTTGAAAATAATTTATATTGCTCAATCTAGTTATATTAAGTAATGAATAAATGTGAAAGTGAATGAAATTAATATTATAACTATTATCATTAGACTAATATTACTAAATCACAGTTACGTATCTCTTTGACGAGAAAACTTAGTATTGTTTCTTTTGTACACACCTTTCCTTTGTTTCCGTGAAATACGTCTTTTTTCGCTAAATAATGAATCACATAAAAAGACTACAATGAATTTGAAGAAAAGAATTGAATTTGACTGAATTGTTAAACGATGTTTTTATCTTAAATTACAGAGAATACATGCTTCAATCGTTTTAAGCCTTTTACTGTTAAGCATCATTAAATTCGAGTAATTTCTAAGCTTTTATACTTAACACTCCAATAGTTACTTTAGCTAAATCATTCTTGATCCTCATTATTTGGCGATAAAATTGGTTTACTCTGAATTAAATATTTTTTATGGGAAAAATACATCACACATGTATTTTATTTCTTTTCTGATTTTTTTTACAAAATAATTTTAACGAATAAACTAAAGCCTGCTCTTACATCAAGGATTAATATTTTTTTTTCTGAAAGAGAAAGAGTATGGGTCTTTGATGTGTCGATTCAGAGTTTTTTTTCTGAGTATTTAAATGGGAACAATATATATTCTCTAAAAGTTTAACGTGCCGCATGAATTATCTCGCTCATGTTTTAAAAACAGAATAAAAGGTCTTAATTCAAAATATAATAAGATTCATGTTAACCAAAAATTTCTGTGAGCTTTGATTGGATAATAAAATGAAAGGTTAAACGCAACTCTATGATATACAGGACGTAATATTTTGAATTCGAAAAAAAATCATTTTTTTATTTCGTGTATGAATTTAGTCAGAAATAATTTTTCCTAATTCGATTTCTTTTAAATGTTCAAAAGCAAATGTCAATGACTTTTCTATTTTAAAATGCTTTCTTTTATAATAAGATGATCTCTCATTTAATTATCCATTTATTATGTAATAGCTTTCATTGATGCAAAGTTTGACTTCGCTTTTGATGTGAAAAGAAGCATCGATTCTTCCCAAGGCTCCACCCTACTTCAAGTTTTGAACAGCTTTTTCATCGTATTTTTCGGTTGACAAAAATATTTCATTTCCTTTTATTTTTGAAAAGTATATTTTGGATTTTTATAATATTTTTCTGCAAATGATTACTAGTGAGATTAACTGCATAGATTTGAATTCTATTCGTTCCATAACATTAACGAAATCGAAATAGAATCTTGATTTTAAAATGACCAGTGGATAATTAATTTATTGAACTGTATTTTCTAAAAATTGTATATCTTTTAGTAAAATTCCTATGATTAAATTATTGGTTTGGCAGTTATTAGTGCGTACAATTTTATCGAGTATCAATCAAACGGGTAAACTGATGAATAAATCCAATGCAGCTTCATTTTTATAGGCGTAGGAAGTATCTAACAGACATAAATCACACGCATATTTATCATAAATTGTTACTATTATCTAGTTTCATTCGATTTTCCTTTTGGTGTGCATTCCTTGTACCAACGCTGCGGCCGATCGTCACCAAGCAGACTAACTGTGAACGCGACGCATATTGTCCGGATCCGTTGTTAGCAAAAAATTGTGAAGTCAATGGAAAACAGATTGACAAGCATTCCAAAAATAAAAAAAAGAAAGAAAGTAAAGAAAAATGAAAAATGGGAAGTTTTAGAACTATGCCGTCACATTATGTAAACACATTGTTAACTTTTATATACTTTTAAATTTCGAAAATATGTAATATCTTATGTTCTTTGTTCCAACATGTACTGTTATGTCTCACCATTTATTGTTGCAAAAAATTTCTTTTTGCCAATAGGTCCTGAGTTTTGTGGTGATTGTCTCCTGGGAGATCTAGTTTGTAGCTCTAAGCCCTTTGATTCACTTCGCTCTCTTGGACATTCTGCCAGTAGCTCGCACGTTTCTTCTAGTTGCTACATTAACAATGAAAAAATAAATAAAGAAATTCATCTTCGCTGCATGCTTCTGCCGATTCATTTAGCTTCTTCTAACTGCTCAATGTATTCAATTGCAGTTTCTAGAGCCTTAACTCCGTCAACATGTGAAATTCTGAGAGTTAAATTTTGATAAAGTGTACTGGGGTGAGCAGCGAATAGTGACAAGGAGCAAGTCAGGGTGGGGAGAAATTCATATCATTCGTCTCAGTAGAGATTTCTACAAGATTTTAGTATTTTCAAGAAACGTAATTTTGTTGCCAAAGTTTCAAAGTTTCTTGATAAGTCATGAAATTCATCGCCAAAGTTCAAGGGTCATTGCTGAAACTTTCCTTTGTATTTGACGAAATATCTGTATATCTCTCCTCTTGCAAGAGTAACGTTGCAGGAAATCATCATCGCAGATTCGTAAGAACAAGAACCAGTCAATCGTAGAAATTGCCCGAAAACTCTATTTACAGCAGAGCATATTTATAATTGTCCAGCAAATTTACCATATTCATTTAAACTTGGCATTGCATTTATTTAACATTTATTTTCCCCCACAGGAATTTATCGACAGCCATAAGGCATCTGATCTGGCAGCTGTTGCTATCAAAGCTTTTGTGAATATCGATGGTAAACTCAGCACCATACATGGACCAACAACAATAGTAATCATTATTAACAGACAAACCTTACTCTAGCAATAATAATTTCTAAAGCATTTGCTTATTGTAGTGCTTTTTCAATTATCATACGAATAAAAGTAACACCACATACAAAAGAACACAACAAGCATGTAAGATATAATTGCATTTTTAAAAAATTTAATAATGCTTGTTTAATTTACTTATATTTAATTGCTTCATCTGCATAATTTTTTATGACAATGATCTGAATAAATTCAGAGTATAAAGAAAAACAGTTCATTATGTAGAAAAAGATCAGTATGATAAAAGTGAGTTAAAAATTTCACAATAGAATATTTACAGCTTACTTTACTTCCAACGAGAGCTTTATTAATTAATAAATTAGTTCAATATTTTTTTTCTTGTTATGAAGAACACTGTTTTATGATTTTAAATCTAGCATTCAAAATTTATTCATTTTCTCGAAAACTAGAGAATAATACCGTACAATAAAAGTATATTACTAATTAAGATTATACTAAATATTCATAAAAAAAAGAGAAATGAAAATAATTGTACAGTCATAAATTTCTGTTTAGAGAGACTTTTTTTTATTTAAAATAAGAATCCCTGGAAAGCTCAGAATATAATTTGTCTACTATTCATAAATTAAATATGGTATAGAACTATCCGTAAAAAATATGCTCAGTGATTTAATTACAAACTCTTAGAGTGCACAATAATAATAATTTTACTCAACCCTAATTTTTTTCTTCAGAGAAGAGAGTTACGAATAACAATTTTAATCAAGAATTTGCATTTTCCCTGGGTTTCATAAGGAGCAAAATATCTGTTAATCATTCTTTTCGAAGCCTTTCTTTCTCTCTCTTTCTCTTGAACATATCAATATAATTTAAATTTTAAAGGGAATTGAATTATGCAAAGCAAATATCCTCAGGAAGCATTAGGTTAACAAAAAAACCATTAAACTACTTTTCATGTAATCAATATTGTTCACATTCATACGAATTAATTTAAAGAACAAAAGACTAAAATGGTTTTAAAGTAAAAAATAATCTTAATTAAAGTACTATTTCATATTCACGAATTCATTTCCTTTTCGAAAACCATAAGTAATATAGTATTGTACAAAATTTAGTTAAATTTCTTTTTTATCCCGATTTTTTAAATAATATATTATAGTTGGCTCTAATTTTAGAAGAAAAAAAAGACATTATTTTAGGAAAGAAATGAGTTTATAGGGACAGCAGCTATTTTAAAATATTTTAACATAATATTTTTTTTTCTGATTAACAGGTAAACAAAAGTAAATTGTTCAGCAATGCTATATTAAACAAAACCAGATAATAGGCCTTACTAAATTTAGGAAAGAAATAACGAGATTATGCTGTTCATGTTAAATTGAAAAAAAAAAATTCGGAAAGCTAGTTATTTAAAGTTATTTCTAATTTAGCAAGACATGTATTATATATTTTGTAGGTAATATCTCATCACAACAAACTCTATGTTAACTGAGAATGTTTGTACTGTGATACAGTTGTTTGTAGCAAAGTTTTAATTGCTTTTTTTTACCAATTGAAATCATAATGTTTAACTAATAAAATGCGGTATTTATTAGTTCTCTACAAATTTTCGAAGTTATAAGAAGAGGAGAATTTATACAAAATGTACCAAATAAATTTATATGGCTTGGAATTTACAAGACTCACAAGTACTCCTCAAAGATTTCAAATACTGTTGCATTGAATGCAAATTATTTTGAGTTTTATGCTTGTATTTGAGGCTTTCCAGAATTACTGCAATATCCTGAATGAATGTTGGGCCTTTCTAATTCTATTTTTGATCTCTTCATTTGAGTCTCTCTTTTCTATCTATTATAACTCCAAGGTATGAAACTCAATTGGTCTCTTCAACTTTGTTTTGATCTATTAAAAATGAATCACTGCATTTGAAATTCATTTTCATTACTTTCGTTTTGTTTTCAATTATTTTTAATCACCTTGTTTGGTCTTCTAAGAATTTATTCGCAATAGACATATTAATAACTGAATTATAAACTTCCTTCAAATAACAAAAGTTAAAGTTGTTAAAAGTGGCAGGAAACTTTTTAAAAAAAAACTCGAAAGCAAACTGATATGTTCACGGAGAGAAATTGTTAACAATGTGATGACAGGAAGGTTTTTATTTTCACTAATTGACTAGATTAACATTAAATATTTCATTATTAAGGTACTCATATAATATATTTTTATTTATAACTTATAATTTATGGCAATCTATATAGAGAGCCTTAACAGACACATGTTTTTATAAAAATCTGAGCAATTCACAAGAAAATTAAAAAAATTACTCCCATTTTCGTGAGACTATCTCACTTATAACGAAAAGTTATTCTCATTAGGCTTTTTAGAACGCATTTTTATGTATTCAAGTGCCTTTTTTTAAAATTTAAAACAACATTTCTAAATCGCGTATTTTATATTCATTATTCTTTTTAAAAAAATAATATTTTTGATAAAAAAAAATATCCAACACCACCTTAATTGCATGTCATTATAAAACAAATTCATAACAATCGAGGAATTCAGCTGATTAAAATATTTTCTTTTAACGCTTATACGCGTGCTATTTTGTTTTCATTACCATGTCCCCTTTGAAAACTACATTCTATCTTCATTACTCTATTCGCCGGCGGAAATATAGTTTTTCCGCTGAACTGAAACTCGAACCCTCTTTGGAGATAAAAATAAATAAGCAAAATTTGCATCTTTTTCGAGCAAGTTCGATAACATCTAGTTTTTTATTCTTTCTTTTTTTCCTTTTTAAGAATACGAGTTCCTGTTTTGGTAAAACATATCGAGGCTACTCCCAAAATGATATCCTAAGGTTATTTTTTTTCTGAAGTATCGAAAATATTAATGCGAAATAGTCGAATCGAAAGATTGTGCTGTTTTTAGTTTCGCCAGATGTAATTCAGTTTCCGATACTTAAAGAGATACAAATAACATAGATAAAAATTGGATGATGTCCATTGGATGTTCTGATATATAAATACCTTTTTTGTGTTTAATTTTTTTTTCTAATTCTTTCTTCTTAAAAATATCCATTGTATATTTTGAGTGCATTAATAAGACATTATTTTTTGTTCATGTATGAGATTTCAAATGATATTATTTTTTTAAAAAATATTTGTTCGAAGCAGTCGCTGATGAAAAAATGGCGGAATATATTTAAGGTATTCTAATCTTACAAATTTAATTCTTCATCTAAGTGCTTTGTTGTTAATAAAACATACGCCTGTTGTACAATAAAATTTAAAATAAAACTTTTTCTAATGTTACTATCCAAATAATACTGAAAATATATAAACTACAATATGCTAACTAGGGATGCTTGCGAACAATATTTAGAAGAAAGCTAAATATGTTCAAGAATGTTATACTTAAATGATGATTTATACACAAATGTGTTGTTCTATTTTATATGCTTATATAGTTTGTAAGTTTTCCTTAACTAATTATTCTAGTTATAGAGTCGAGAATTCTTATTATTCTTAAGTTTTAAAGTCATTTTTCGTTTAACATTGTAGCAGAAAATGTTAATACCCGTTTTCTTCTTATGTTATTAATTCAAGCATAAAACTTTAAAATAAAATGGATATGTAAATCTCAAGTATAAAATATATAACAATGAAATTTTTGTTCTCTCTATTTAAATAAAGATATATTTGAATCCGTATTTTAAATGAAACTTGTATGTAAGTAATTTTTATGGTATACGAAACAGTTTCTAATGACTCATGACATTTCAAATGTCTTTCTAAGTTAAAAAAAAAGATTTATATTTGTAGACAATGTACTTAAACAAATAAATGTTTTGAAAATGTCAAGATCCGTAAAGGTATGTAGCAATTTTAAATAAAAAAAAAGTTTCATCCTCAGTAAAACGAGGGTTTTAAATAAAACAGTTGCAACATAGTCCAGGTTTGCGCAAACGGGATATTGGAGCCGTGAGGTGGCACTGTTGTCGATGTGCAGACTTCATAAAGCAGTCGATACAGCTTGTAGGGCAATAGCTATGCGAAATGGAGAGTGTCCTTTTAACTTTTCGAGAAAAAAAATGTTTATAAAAGGTGATTAGCCATTGTGGATTAAAATCGAGGTTGTCGACGTCAAAAATGCTTTTGAATGTTATGACATATTATGTGATGCTGGTTGTGAACGTGAACGGCCTGTAGTAATGATGACCTGTAAGTGTTTTTAGTTAGTGTTAGAATAAGAATACGGATTTTTACCGTACAGATTGGTCGTCCATTCCTCAATATCATATATGCATCGAGAATGATATCCCTTCAGCCGACTATCAGTTAACAGTCCAGTAATTATCCACAGAAGTTGGTATTAGACATCAAATGGTTCGACACATACTTAAGAAACGTTTTAATACGAGGAAACTTTTATCTTGATGGTTTCCACGTCGACTCATCGACACTCAAAAATAGCACTGGTACACGCTAGCTAGTTTCCACCTCGACAGATACTGCAATAAAGGAGACACATTTCTGCAGCGTATTGTCACCATTGTTGAGATTTGGGCGTTAGCCAAGGAGCCTGAACTAAAGCATCCATCGAATAAATGACACCAGACAAGTTGGCCATGCCCACAGAAATACCGATAGGAACCCAGTCAGGTGACGGAGTATGCTGATTGTGGCATACGACTATCAAAGTGTCATTCTTTAACCTGAAAAAGGAACTGACAACGCATATTGATTGTTATTGGTGATTTCTACAGCACCATCCACTTTCGAATATGCCTTACAAATGCTTTTGCTCATTTTTCGTTCACAATTGTCGGTCTCATTTGGCTGAGAGTGTAACCAAAATATTTTGACAGTGGCAATAACAGAAGGCATATACGTGGAATACACTCCGTATTCTCCTGACATCAGTCTTAGTGACTTCCACCTGTTTTCTCAGTTGAAGGAACCTCTCCAAAACACTCGCATGTGCGCTCCGAGCAGTAGAGCGCTCCGTTTGTTGTCAACAGTGAACAAGTCTTTGCCAACGGTGTCCTACAGCTCCCCGACATGTGGAAAAAGCTGCAATTCTTATCTGGAGATCATATTGAAAGAATTTAATACAATTTTAATTCTAAGTTCATTATAATTTATTTGCTATCTATGTTGCCTCTACTTTATTTACAACCCTTGTAAATTAGTGGACTATTATTTTTATTAAAGCTATTATTTTTATTAGCTTTAACTATTAAGAATTAAAATAATGCAAGACACAAACGCAATTATACAACAAACAAGATTATTTAAATATTATCACATATGCTAATATGTGAGAATTAAAAAAAAAACATTCTGCTTATACCAGTTTAAAAATAAAATTTCTTTTTGAATTTAAAGGGACTAGACCCTTTTTAAAATTTGCCAGTATCAAAAATTAAAATTATTATCTTATTTTGTTTACGTAAAATTTCTAAATATGTTCACAAAATATAGTAGCTCTACTTACATTATTTAGTAAGTTATTGAACTTTTTTTGACCGTGTGTCGAAACGAAAGTCGAAACTAGTACACGTGATGCCTACATCTTTTGCTTACGTTACCATGGAAGAATGAACAGTGTCATTTTATTTATTTTTGCAAGCAGTCCTAAATCTTAATGCTGGAAGAAAAATAAATTAATCCATGTTTTCGTTTACGAGACGTAAATGTTATTTTGTATGTTGTATATATATTTTTTAAATTTATTTCCTTATTTTCATTTTACATATTTTAAAAGTGTAAGCGCGCGTTGTGTTTCAAGATCTTTCTATTATTTATTACTAAACGTCTGAAAAATATTTATCTAAATATACTTTTATATAACTATTAAGTAAATTTTTATTCATCTCGCCATGAAGAAACGTTGCAGCTTTACCAATAAGCAAAACTCTGAATTTAATTTTAATGTGTATTTACTTTCTAATAAATAATAATTTAGAATGGAATGCGCTTTAAAAATACTTGATATAACTTGAAATTCAATATATATATATATATAAGAATGAATACTATAATTGAGTTTTTTTCATTCGTTTTACTGATCTACAAAATTTTAGACTACTTTTTCTTAGCCTTTTATTTTCCATGATGATGTCACGTATTTAAAACGCTAAGGCATTTTTGTAATCTTCACAAATCTTTGAAATTTTGATCGTTGTTTTGTATAATACGTTTCATTATTTTGTACATAAAATAAGGATTTAGATTAACCGTTATTTTTTTTAAAAAATCATAAAATTAGAAGTACCTGATTTTCATAAGGTTTGAGAGAAAAATAGATGTAAAAATGTCAATAAAATCCACAAAATGATGGTTTTACAATGGTTTTTTTTTAATTATGTGTACAAGTGTGATTTATAATTATGTTAAGAAGTGTAGACACACTTCTCAGATTATGAGAAAAAAATATGTAAGAATATTAAAATTTATAAAAGTATGAATTATAAAATATGAAAATATATTGAAAAAATAATGTTTTTAAATAACCTTTTATTTAAAAATGTTTTTCTTCTGAAAATATTATTTTATGTGTTTTCAATAATGATATATATAAGCTTTTTTTTAAAAAAAATTTGCTTACAGGGTACCGTGTGCCCTTAATTGAGTTATTAAATGATTGTAATATTTTATTAAATAAATATTTATTTTTATTTAATGATTATTTTTTATTAAAGGTCTGTGACCATGTCTATTGGAATCAAACATTTTTCCTTGTTGAGATTGAATTTTAAAATAATTGGAACTTCTTGAATAGTCCTGTTGAAAAGGGATCCATTATTCGTTTTAAATATATTATGTTATATACCATTTTACGTTTATTTAAATAAAGAGCAGGTTCTTCGATGTAGGCGGGTTATGTTCAAGTTCCATGATTTTAATTATACGAAATTTATAAATATTTGTACAAATTGTCTATATCTAGCTACGTTATTTACAGAGTTATTTAAATTTTGTTAAACAGTGTGTCAAATAATTTCATTGGCCTTAAGAATTTTGAAACGATTTTCATCAACGTTTTATTTTGAGTGACAGTCATATAGTTAAAAACAGACCAAGACATCCTTCTGCAAGCAATATAAGGTTTTGAATTTTTTCTGGTTATTTTGCATATGTTTAATTATGCTGGAGGAATAATTATTTTCTTAAAATTCCACATAATCGGATAAAACAGTTTTTACTGTTTGTAAACAATTGTAAAACCGTTAAATAACCAGACCCATGCACATTATTGTGAGAAACACTTCAAACAAACTGAGAAAAAAATTGTTTAATAAATATTATAATTTCCTGAAGTTGTTGGAATTTTTAAATATTGATATATTCTGAGAACTATTCAAATCTTAAATAATCGATTGCTCGAAATTGCAGCTTTTTTCAAAAAAATATACATATTTTATGTTTGTTCCTATATGGTTATTATAAATATTTTCTTATTAATACACAATAATGAAAATTGCTTAAATTGTATCGTGTTTCCATAATGAATCTTTTAAGCATATAATTTAAGAACATAAAGCAAATACATTTTAATAAAGTTGAATGACAACACTCTATTTCGATTTTCAGCTGTAAAATAACGAAAAGTGATTAAATATCCTGAATTTGCCAAATAAGACATTTTAAAAAGCTCATTATATTTTACTTAAACTGGAGAAATAATAAATCTTAAAATAAGTAATGTCAAAATTACCCAGCTAAGTGGACATACTTTAATCGATAAAATATTGCAAGCTGCAGCATCCTGACACAGAACGTCACAGTTGCTTAAACGCTAATTATCTGCAATGTTTATCCGCGTGTGTCTGCAGAATAATTTTCAGTAACTCTTATGTTTGTGCTGCGAAATTAATTCCGGTCAAAGCCCAACAAACCAATTTAAGGATATTACGCCAAATAAACACTTCTTCCTTCACAAAAGCGAACCCGTCTTCACAATCATATCGCAATAAACTGCTACCAAAGCAATCTCTCCCGGAAATCAATGCGAAATAATATGTCATCAACCAACAAAACCGTTAAAGCATGGTGCAGATTTCGACACTTCTCTCAGTAAACAGAACCTCCCTTTATCGGCACAGAATGCTTGGTTGCATGGGAGAAGCTTAATTAAGATGGGATGGCTAATTACTCACAGCAACATTTATGTTATTCCCACTGGCTTTTGTCCTAGACTGCTCTATTATATTCCTTGGAAAGAGTTTAGTTGTTTGATGTTGGATTATTAAGATGTTCTTATTCGTAATTTGAAGTTATTGGACTTAAAGAAGCCCGTGAAGGGTTTAGTATTTGATTAGAGCTGCGAATAGAAAGGATAAAAAGGAGACATTGTCTCTGTCTAAAAGACTGTCTGTCTTATTATTTGTACTAGACCTATAACAAATGGAAATGCAGACGTGATAAACTATAATTAAAGTGGTATAGTTAATTACTTCTATGACTTTTGTATTCGCCCAATTGATTTTTGTCCCAGGTAATTAATTACGCTCATTTAAAAAATGTCTATGTTTATAGGGGAAATAATATAGTCTTGTGTCTTAATTTATATAAATAAGGGGTTTGTACATTGTCTGTAAACAAAGATACATTCTTTAGGTTAATTAATTTTAATGGAGGTGAATATTCAAATTTATATGAACTATTATGAAGGATGTTTTCCTTGACTATGGAACGCTTAGATATTGTCAGGGAAAACTCGATATTTTCCATTCTTCGCCGACCAACAAAGAAACTTCCTTCATTTCCGGTTCATATGTCTGTCTGGTCGGCTTGAGCATTTTCCTACTCTCGTCTAAACTGTAGTTGGAGAGAAGGGAATCCTATTTCTCTGCGAAATCTGTTCCTCTAACAGTCTGCCTCAGTTTGGTGTCCCCTGTCCCTTGACTAGGGAGGAAAAAGAGATTTCAACGTGAGTGTTCTGAGTGACTTTCCGTGTTAACAATTTTCGGAAAACGTGAAAAAATGTATTTTTAGTTTTCTGATACTAGCCACTAAAAAGTGTTATTTTTCACATAATAAAATATAAACAAGTTTTAATATTCTGAGTATAAACACGCAGTGGCATGTGGTGTTTTTATGAGATTGCAATTGTGCATTCAGGACAGTACGCTTCATTATTTGCAATTTTAGTAGACTTTGGCTTGAATAATGTTGTTTTACTTTCATGTGAATGGATAGCGCAGATAATACTTTAGACAACTCCAGGTGAAAGATCTGAAAGGTAATAGCGGTTGTATCAGGTGCCTCAGTGCTGTAAAAAAATTCCTATGAGGATAAATAGAGAGTGAGGCTATGTCAAGTTCAAAAAGGTTCTGTAATTTTTTTTGACAGTTATATATATGCTTTAGAGCCTATGAAGTATCCGGGAATTTTCTAGAATTAATCTAGGTTCTTGTGTTATCAGGATTAATTTTCATGCACTTAGTACATCCATAAAAGAATGATGACGTGTTTTTCTGGGAATCATTTTTAATTTTGACAAATATTTTCCAATATAAATATATAGATATTTACAAGAACAATTTTTAAAACTTTCATTTTCGTATCTCAAAGAAATTTCCTCTCATTCATTGATTACCATTAACCGTCCTCAAAAGCAAAAACGTTATATAGTGTTACTAATTAATGTAATTTCAATTTAATTATTTAACTTTACACATTAAATAATAAAGCTCATTAAAGAATGTAGCCAAATAATTTTTCTATTACTTTCTTAAGCTTACATTTTTTTTTCTTTTAAGTATTTATCAAGTCACACCTTATAATGATTTGATCCAAGTCTCGCTATTCATCTGAAGCAGTTGTGGATGAAGTCGGGATCTTTAGAGGTTAACTGAAAATTCTACAAATAGCCGTAATGTTTGCATCAGCTAATATGACGACAGGAGAGGTTTGGCTCATATTCCGTGCTTACTTGGCTAAAACTTCTGCACATTCAGCGCAATATATGTTGATATCTTCAGAGGCCGCCGAAGGTCACAGGAGTTTCTGTTATTTTCAGGTAGTTTAAGTATACCATTTATGATGTGAGTGATGGTAATTCATTATTTTTTATTTTTGCTACATCAGATCATATCTGAGAAAATAACCAATGTAACATTTAAATCCATGGTCGAGTTAGTTCAGTAAAGGAATAAATGTAAATAATTTGTGTTATACATTAGTGTTAGGATCAGCTTTAACTTAATGTTCTGAATGCTGCTTATAGGGTTTCATGTATTTTTAAGAAATATGGCAAGAAATATAGAGGTAATTTGTATTCAGAATAAATAAAATATCGTAAAAGAGATGGAAAGCTCTTTCTACAAACTAATGTTAGTCAATATGAAATAAGAAAGACAAAGTAACTTAGTAATCAAATATTTTATATAAAAGGCATATTCTCTTATCAACCCCTCTGCCCCAGTAGTTCATTTAATAATTTCAATAATAATTGAAACGATATAAATAACTGTTATACCTATTTTTATTCACGATTATTTATCCTTTTTACTTAAAATTAGATGTGGGTCATTTTAAAGAAGATTTAGAGTCAATTTTAGAAATCACATTTTGTAAAATAAAAGAAACTGTTTTGTAATTCCCGAATTCATCCCAGATACCATGTATAGTGACATAAAATACTGATCTTTAAAAAAAGATCAACCAATTTTTGTCTTATTGCCATGATACCAGAAGAAAAATAACCTCCATAAAGTATCCTATTCTTAGATAAGTAGAAAATGTAACTCATTTATACTTTTATAATTGTACAAGTCATTTTTGAATTGAAAAAAAAAACCCAGCTAAAGAAGCAAAACTTCTTAAATAAAAATAGTTTAGAATGTAGAAGAAGAAATTAATTTATAATTTTCCTGGAGTACCACCCAAAAACTTTCAAGTGTATCACTTTGTAATATTCGGGACATAGAATACCGATAGTTGATCGACCCAACAATTTTTTTAAACTCCGTAAAATCCTGAAATAATAATCAAGTAATTAAATTGTACTATATATATATATATATATATATATATATATCACATTTACCTAATTGAAAAAAAAATATTGAAATCAGCTTGATCTAATACAATGTACATTTCGATTGAATAATCATTGTACTGTAAATGGTTTACTAAAAGTTTATTGAACTTGGATATATATATATATATATATATATATATATATAAATGAAGGGATATGTTTATTTTTTTTCGAACTAGATATTGATTATGTGTTCTCGAATTATTTAATGATAAAAAAAAATTGAATATCTATAAATTTGGGAAGGAGGGTGTTGACATTTTAACTTGAAAAATCTTTCACACAGACACATATTATTGAGATGATACATTATTCTTTCAAATTAAAATCGATATCCTATACACATATAAACATATCGTAGATAACCGGTGAAAAACACCATTTTTTAACTGCAGAAAAGAAATGGTGTTCTGATACAACTTATTCATCAATCGCTTTATTTAAAACTATACACTACATAAATAATAACATTCTATAGGAACTGATTAAAATTCGTAAATTTTACTTAAATAAGATAAACTCAGGAATAATTATATTGAGATTATTAAACCTTCACATAGATGCAATAACTTAAAGAAATATACATTATATTTTTATTAAAAAACAAATTTGCATAAAATATGTAATATATTGATCCGGAAAGAAATATTTTTAAACATTTTTGTTAGTTAGTAGATAAATTTGTATTAAAAAGCCGATTAATTTTAATATCTCCTCTGACTGATTTCATTCAAACTTTATCCAAATGGTTAACTGATAAAAATATAATTTATAGTACTAGATTTGTGGAATAAAGATTAATGATGTTTTTAGTAAAATGAAGAAATTTCTTCTCACGTTTAACTGACGCTTTCCCATACATTACTTTGACAATAAATCATAATCATCTATTATCCTTGTGTTTCTGGCACATTCTCCATTAGAAGAGATATATTTCAGAGTTATATAATTTCTTTCAAAGACATGGCAGGCATTGTCTATTGAGAATCGAATAAAAAGTGCTTTTCTGTAACTAGTTAAATATAGTTAATTGGATGGTATTGTACTTGCATGTAGTTATATTTATAAAATCATATATTCCTGAGCTTTATGTTTTGCTTTTAGTTTTCATTTTTCTTAATGCAATAACCTAAAAAATGTATGTTAGCAATGTATCTCCAATATATCATATACAATGTAAATATTTTGTATCTTCCATACGAGCGAATTCATGCAATCGCTTATGCCTTATATAAAAAAAAAGGAAAATAATGCCGAAATTTAAACATTTTTCACCCATTGTTTGATGTATTATTGTAATTTACAAGTAAGCAGAATTTAATGAAATGAATGAAAATACGGTTTAATACATCTAAATGTCAAGACAATACCGGAAATAATATATAAATACTAAGGGTTATCATAAAATCTCGGTCATTGCTAAGAAATAACAAATATATTTGGATTAAATTAATTTTGCGTATTAATTTATCCTTGTATATGTAAAGGTATATATTACAACTATTAATAATGATTTTTTTTGTTTTTAAGAAACCGTACAGGGAAGTAACCTGCAGTATCGTTAGTTATAAATATCATCCTAGAGTAATGTAAAGTTTAATAACTACTAAGAACAATCGAAATAAAATGTTATGGTTTTTATTTAACATTCTTAAGCCTTCTATACATAGTTACTAGCCGAAGCTATATATAACATATCTCCCAGTGTTTCTTGACCTTTCAAAAGCCGTCAGTGTAGATCTCAACAGATTTTGAATTCTATTTTCTCCATACAGCATGTTATTTCAACCTACGGCTTCTTGAAACAAAACGAATCAAATATTATGTGCATAAATTCAATTCAAGAGTGTAAAATAAAGATAATCTAAATATCTCGGTTAATTCTTAGCAATAATTTAAACTTTGCGATACTCCTTGTACATATTTTTAACTTTTCTTATAAGTTGCAATTTCTTAGAAAGCAAAAAAGGAATTTGTGTATATATGTCTTTATTTCTATTATTTCTTACAATGAAGTATTTTAATGTTGTACAAAATATTTGTAATTCATCTTTAGCCTTTAGATAGAAATGACTTCGACAGAGACACTTTGATATACAATAGGTTCGTTTTCATCTTTGAAAAAAAGTTCTATGTATAATGAACTAGGTGGGGTACAATTCAGCGCTACAATGCATTGCAAAAATGTGAGAAATGAAATATTTTTAATTATCAGATTGTTATACCAAAAACTATTTTTGATAAAACTAATTGAAAATTTTGAATGATTAATACATACCGTAAATCAATGGGAATACGAAGGAAGATTAACGGATTTAACAAAATACTCCAAGTGAAATGAAACGTGATTCATACTGATGTGGTAAAATAGATCGTTTTGTAAATGATAGGATTAGATTAATTACACCTGTAAGTTGCGAGGAAGTTAGTTACTTGGTGATAATGAATCTAAGGAAAACTTCGGGTCATGTTAGTCTGAATTTAAGAAACGATCGGAGGAATCCTATAAGAGGTCGGAAGTGGGTTCAAGAATCAAATCTACTATTCCAATTAGCTCGCTCACTCGATCCAGAGAGACTTGGTAAAAGTTAATTTAAACTGAAATCCTAAGCGTTATTTTAACGTGCTTATGTAGTTAACTATATAGAAAGCAATATTAATTATTAAACTTTATTACTCAAAAAGTGAGTAAAAATAATTAGTTTTCACTATAATTGAATTTTGCTCCCTTTTCTATTGACTTTCATTTTTGTGATTAACTAAAATATTTGTAATGATGATCGAAGGTAATAATCAGCGGTTAGATAATAATAGTTACATAGCTTCCATGAAACATTTGTTGAGTTCCAGTGTAAATTAAGGATTAAAAAATTCTCCTATTGATATGTGGTATAGACGATCCTCAAAAATGTTTAAATTTCATACAGTCACTGTTAACCACTTTGAATTCACAAAGAAAAAAAATCTTCTGAGAAACAATGTATACATAATCCCCAGAAATATCCATGTTTATTTGAGAAGAATTTATTTCTTTTCCTGTAGACCCTTCAGCCCTCCCGGCGTTTCATGTAAATGAGGTTTCTTGCAACGATTGGCATACAATCTTCACTCTACATACTTGCCTCACACTCTTTGCGAACATATTTCACTGATACACACACACAAACCCATCACACGATGTAACTAGAAGAAAACAATTAGCAACTACTCATATGGGCACAAATCCATCTGTCTCTCCTACTAATTCTAAGGGACAACTGAATAATTAATTAATCTAAGAATTACACCCAATGCTAATCTTATATTATTTAAGAAAAACTGTCATGATTTATTTTACTTATCTTTTTATCGGAGTTTCTCTTCTCCCAATACACGATCTTTCGGCCTCTTAATAATTACTAAATGCTGTCAATTCATAATTTATTGATCAAAGATAAAACTCTAAATAAATGAGATGGTCTATGTATCATTTTTATATATATCAGTGGTTTCCAATCTGTGCGGCAACGAATTTTTTGGAAAGATTATTTTTCAAGCTTTTTTTAAAAGGAATTAAGTATAAATTCGAAAGTAAGTCCAATCCAAAGAGCTGCATCTACCAGATGTTGGGAACTTTGATACAAATCAATCCAAGAATATTTCAGCAGTTATATAGTTTATTCACAATGAATGGCACAACATAAAGACACACATAATTATTAAGTTTAGCCAACGCAGAGTACACAAATAGTTCTGCTCACATTCGTGAGTCAAAGTCAGCTCGCAAGCTGACTTCCCCATACAGCAGCTTAGTGGTAGTTATTTCATTTTGCTTCCCAACACATACCATAGAATAGAAGCCCATTTATTAGTATTCGTTTAATGCGTCTTATAATATTTATTTTATTTCTTTTTAAAAAATAATAATAAGCATATTTTATTGCATTTTCCACGTATATCAGTTCTTAAATTATTTTTTAGAACTCGGCATAAATTTCTAAATGGTTGCAAAAGTAAAGTCTTTAATACTGAAGGTAGTGATGCGGATATATGAGTTAATGGAAAAGAGATCAAGGAGGTAAAATTACCAGTAAAGGCATTACGTCTCAATGCATCTATCATTAGAATTCGCTAATTTTATTATAGATGGTTTGAAAAACCAATGGGTTTTATATACTTGAACGTTTCAACTTCAGATATTTGAGACGTGAAATAAAAAGGGCACGAAAGAACTTTATATTCTGAATGCGTTGATTGGCATATGGATTCTTAAGAAAATAAATATTCATGTAGATATATGTTATAGCTAAGTCTTACTATTGTTTTGTTAATTGTAATTTTCGCGGTTTTTTTGTAATAATTTTTTATTATGCATGCATATCAATAATGCATTTATATGTATATTTTTTTATTATGCATATATATCATTTTATGTAACTATATGTGAAGTTCTTATTATGTATGCATGTCATTATATGCATTTATATGTAAAGATTTTATTATGCACACATATTATTAAATATGCATCTAAGTGTTGTATCTACTAATCAAAATTAGGAGGTGCGAAAACAAATTATTTTCAGGATACTTTTGTAACATTAAGATTTCAAATCGCTGACATGCGTTGATTGGTTAAACAAATCTTTATAAGATATCAAATAATATGTTATCATTCGAAATGAAGTTTGGACAGTGTCGCGTGTGCCTGATTAAATCGCCTGATACTTATAATATTGGTGTCTGATATGCGTGAATTAACATTTGCGTCTGTTGTGTTCCACTATTGCTACAAATATCATTTCTCTAGCTCCTGCATTATTGACGTATCGGTTGGTGGAGAATTCGAGACACTCTTATATTGTGATAACTGTATTATCAATTTGAGATTAAAACTTCAAAGTTACAGACACATACTAATTTATTGTTGTCTGATGTCTCGCAGTAGACTAGACTGGTTATAAATCATAATTGGATTATGAAAGGACTGCAGTTGCAGCAGAGATAAATCATATTGTTTATATAGAATTATTTTGATATATACCACCTAAAACAATAATGTGAATTTGAAAGAAGAAATTCGGGAAGATTAGATCTTGAACATTCGAAAGATTATATAAAGTGCAAATAAGGATTAGACAAGAAAAGAGTCTCAGAGTATAATAAATATTTATGTTTTCTAAATGTTACTTCAAATTTATTTTAGCCTCTGCTTTGGTAAAGTAAAGCCTTTTACATGGTTTTTAATTTTTTTTGCTTTTTATTCACATCTTTTTAATATCTCTTTCAATAACGAAATATGTAAATTTATCAATATTAAAGAAAAAAGTAGTTTATAAAACACCGTAATTGGAATATTGTCAGAACGATAATATTATTTAATTAAAAAAAGTAGTTCTGTAACGTCAATATTTGAAATTATAACGCAATGAGTATTAAGGCGAAGCTTTTTCGAATAAATTTTATACAGTGTCTTTTTTCGGGATTACAAATGAAGTTATTATTAATCATTTATTTCTAAAAGAAGTCAGATTGCCAAATGTTTCATTATCGATAAGTGAACAAAGCGCATAATTATAACATACAATTTGCTTGAATTAAAGATGGATACATATGATAGGGTCATAAGTACAGCACCACCATCATTCAGGATTACTACAGAAGGCTCAAGGAATGTGCGTATTTAGCCGATAAACCTGTTTATGTTAGAGCATTTAAAGTGAATGTTAACTCGTGCTAAAAATGAATGCGGCCGGAACCGAACAGCGTGCAGTTGTACGGTGCAGCGTACGGTTTTTAGTAGCTGGACATGAATGTAATGAGGACATTTATCATCGAATGTGTGTGGATAGTGCTTATGGTAAGCGCTGTTTAGGAAGAACAGCTGTAAAGACAGGCGAAAACGTGTCCATGAAGGGAAGAAAGGTACTTACGTGTTCATGAATTGAAGAAAGGTACTTACGTGTTCATGAATTGAAGAAAGGTACTTACATGTTCATGATGGGCGGGCATTAATATCATAAAATATGCGCGGTAAGGGTACTAAAACACCTTACCCCTTCACACAAGACACAACGCCATTGGTCCTCAGTCTGTTCGCCTGATTCGTTTACACGAAGTCCCCGCAATTGTGGAATGCATTTTGTAAGCAACGAGTCGTGGTGAACGAGTTTGCAGTTGATACACACATCATCTCCTCCAACGAAAACAATTCCAATGCAATGGCAGCTGCTAGTGAAAGGTTGTTACCATTTTATTTCAATTACCATGGACGACTTTTGATTCATTTCCTTCCACAAAAAGGCACAATAAATTCTGCGCAGTACTGCAGTACCATCACAAGATTTCGGTAAGCAATAAAAAGTAAATGGCTTGGCCCTCTCTCGCAACAAATGAACATTTCTCATGATTGCGCACAACCACATACATGACTATAAATTCCATCTGAAGGTTTTGGAACACCCGGTATACAACGCGAATTTGTTTCTGTGTGTCTTACAGTTTTGGACCAATTAAAAAAGTCTTTACAAGGGAAACGCTTTTATTCTGATGACCCAGTGAAGGAAACAGTTCAGGACTTGTTTTAAAAACAACATCAAGATTTTACACCAAGGGCATGGACATGATTGGACCAGTTTTCAACACCAAAGGTTCTTTTAAATTTCCAATAAATGTGTAACAGTTTTTTTTTTCTATTTGTCCACTTTTAACTAGGGCTACTCTGATAAAAATAATTCCAGCCATTTTTTTTTTAATTTGCATATTCAGGTCACGATAATGTAAGATATCACGAGTGAATAATAAAAGAAACAAATTTTGTAGAAATTCTTAATTCGGTAATCTCAATAAATTTATTAATTATGTTATTTTGATTCATCTTTCGAATATATTACATTAGTTTTAATAACTCTTCATTTATCTTTTATTGGCAAAAAGGTGATGGTTAGAACATTTTTTCAATATAAATCACGTATATTATTTTCAATTATTAATATGTATTAAATAAAATGCTTTTAAAGGTTATTATTTTTTTGTTTTTAATCATCTTCATTGAAAACGCGAAATGTTTGTTTCGGGGAAGATGCATTTTTCATAGTATTTCTACATTTCAATTATAAATTATGTTGATAGCATTTTAGGAATCATACTTTCCAAACACTGTTTTTAAAACATAAATCAAAGAGAATTCATTTTCATTTCAGTTACTCATTTGCTTACGTGAAGTAAACAAATTTATTTCCATACATTTTAACCTGAGATTTTAAATATTTAAGGAATGAAAAATATAAGTGCATTATACTCAGTTTTCTGGAAAGAAATAATAGTTATATTACATCCAATTTATGTTAAACTTGAGTCTTAAGATTTTATTAAAAACATTTTATTTTCCTTTTCGTTCCACAAAAGAATTAAAAATTTAAATAGCATACAGTTGTCTATACATCAATGGGATATTCCACGAGTTATCTTCAATTAAGAATGCAAGAAGGAAAACAACAGCACTGAGATGAAAGTTTTTAAGTTTTACAGTCTTTGAATAATTCATGAATTCTTTTTATTTTTTATCCCTTCACGTTTATTCACATACGACAGGCATGAAAAGAAGATGCATTATATTACACAGCATCGAGGAAAAATGTTGATGAAGAAATAAAACACATGAATAAATAATATACTTGAGGTCTTTGTCGTTAACTATATTTTATTTTTAAAGTCTACGAAACATCACCAACAATCTCTAAGGCTCCATTATTGAAGTTTTGTCAGGATTATGAAAAAGTAACACGTCTGAAAATATTCTTTTTCAAACATGCTGCATGGAAAGCAATATTGTTTGAAGATTATTTCTATTCTATATTTTCCTAAATAGGTTACCTGAATGTATCATAATTTCAAAACTGAACTTATTTTGCACACACACACATTCATAAAAAAATTATAAACAAACGGTAGAAAATGTAATATTCAACATTTGCATTAACTTTTTTAACATTTATGTTTATAAATTTTTTATGTTGTTGAATCATATTCGAAAAGCGTTAGCATGCATTTGAAATTCCATTTGAATATTTTAAGAACATTTTATTTTATAATATTTGCAGAAGCATTTTGTATTTTTTTTCACGAATGGTTTTAAACACATTTTAAATATAAATGCAAATGTACATTTGCTATTTTGAAAAATGTACAATGTACGTATTTGTAAAATTGTACAAACATATTTTTTATATTATAAGTAGTTTATAATAAATTAATGAATATATACATCCAAAAAAAATTGAGATATTATGTGGATTTTATAGCTGGATGTAGCACAATAGTGAATATTCATAAGTGTAAAGAACAGTTTTAAAGGATAACTTGAACAGAAAAGCGATTCATTATCATTAAATATAAACGCAGTTTTGGCAAGTCCATTACATTAATGAAATTAAAGGCTTAGGTGCGAACAGGGATAAATGTTATTTTAAATAATATCTCATATTTATATTTTCGTAAATATAAATGTATTTTTGCCTATCGTAAGTTAAATTCAGATTTCGTAAGCGTAATGTTCACCTCTGAAAAAATTATGTTGTGAAGCCTTACAGATCACAAGAGTTATATGTTATTTATTTAATTTATATTTAAAAAGTAATACTACGTTGTTGCAGTAATTGAAATAATATGATGATTTACATGCAAGTTACACTAAATCATAGAAGTGTAATGCTGATTTATATTTAACTCACACTTGAAACAGGCTAATTTTAATTTAATTTTATATTTAAGCAAATATTATATCGCAACTATTCATGAAGGAAAAAAATTTGAATGCCAAAATTACATACCAATCTGAATATTACTCTTCCCATGCATAAAGAGATAAGAATGTAGATTTTAATTATTTAACTAAGAATTATAAAGTGGACAACAAAATGATTCGATTATACTTTTAATCGGTAAAAGTTACACTGTTGGAAATGATTTTAACAAAGTATCGGCTCTTTTTCTTAAATTATATGATTTTACTACTGATACTATACTACACTGCTGGCCACACGAAATGCAACACCCAGAAGGACCAGAGATATCACAGCGAAACTTATTTGGCAGATAACATGTACAAACTTTAAACGATTAAAATTACAGCCTCTTGTGAAGTGAGGATGATGACAAAATCAGTAGCTAGTGTAGCCGCCATTGTTCACTATAACCACTGTCACACGCCTCGGCATAGAATCAAAGAGGCTTTGGATGTATCCTTGGGCTACAGCGGTCCATGCGGCTTCCATATATTCCCAAAGTTGATCTGGTGTAGCGGCGGGTGCTGTATTCTGGGCCAGTCGTTGTCCAAGCATGGATCACACATTTTTGATTGGCGATAGATCGGGAGAACAAGCAGGCCAAGGAAGCAATTCAATCTGATGGGTAAAAGTAGAACTTTTGAACATTGCGTGTCACGTGTGGTCACGCATTATCCTGTTGGAATATGTCTGATGGCAAGCGCTGAAGGTATGGGAGGACCACGGGTTCCAACACCTCAGAGATGTAGCGCTGGCTGTTCAGTGTACCGGTAATGCGTATTAGAGGGGTGCGGGAGTGAAATCCAATACCACCCCAAACCATGATACCGGGTGCAGGACCAGTGTGGTGATGCATAACGCAACAGTTCAGCAGCCTTTCACCCCGGTGTCTCCAAACTCAAATCTGGCCATCGTGATGTTGCAAGCAGAAGCGGTATTCGTCAGTAAACACAATGTCGATCCATTTCGTTGTCCATGTCCGTCTTCATCACCCAAATTGGTAGCGCAAACACCTGTGGTTTCGAGTCAAGGGTAACCGAAGCAATGAACGCCTTGAGGACATTCCACTCCACTGCAAATGGCGTCGAATGGTACGAGTGGACACCGAATCATGCATAGCAGACTGAATCTGTTGTGCTATGGTTCGTGATGTGGCTGCGCGATCCATCACTGCCATGCGCACAATCTGCCTGTTATCACGGGCAGTGATGCAATGAGGTAGGTGCAATCCGCCCCGTGGATCCGTCGTTCCCTCCTGCATCCAGCGATCCCAGATCTGCATCACAGTTGCTTGATTTCGTCCAACACATTGACCGATTTCTCTGAAGGATAATCCGCAATCCCTATAGGCTGCTATTCTTCCTCGGTCGAATTCAAAAACTTGGTCAAAAGACCCTCGATGTCAAACACGAGGCATAGGCAAACAGCTTACGCAAAAGAAAAACGCACAAAAAAACAATTGCCATACTTCAAATTGCCAATTTGTTCTCCCCTTATATACCGCTTGCGAGTGGCGCTACGATCGCCCGTGATGTGTGTCTGCGCTGCAATGCTAATGATTTGCATAGCTCATCGTCGCAAACGCATGATATAAAGTTCACATGGTTTGCATGCTTCCTTAAGGGTGTTGCATTTTGTATGGCCAGCAGTGTATTTACTATTTACTTTTTATACAATACTTTACTACTCATAGTATTTAATTCGGTTCTATTGATCCTTCTTTTTCAAAAGAGCCTATATCCAATGTTATAAATGTATATGGAAACATGTAAAGGTGAGAACTGAGTTTGTAGCAGGTTCTCACGCTCAATTCGCTTTTACACATCTCTGAGGTTGATTCACTATGATATTTGATATAGAACCATCGCCTTTTGAAAGAACCATAATATATATATATAAAAATTAAGACTATTATGTTAGTAGAAGTGTCGTGAAAATGTCAGAGGAGTAGATAGATGGATTCATGGGAATGCTCTAGAGGACAGAGCAACCATAATATGATGTACAGAAAGTGTATATTTGAATCGGATCATGAGGTTAGAAGTCAGCTTCAATCGATTTCTCTTATTAGAAGTCTGTTATTTAGAATATATAAGTTAATTAGATATCTTTATTGTAATACTAAATTTAAAAAGAGAGATAAAATAAATACCCTTCATATATATCTTAACAGCATTGACTGTGATTATTCAAGATCTTCAATACACTGGTTAAATATTTTTGGATGATTTTAGTTTCGCAATTATGTATAATATTCATAACTATCTTAGCATTGAACAGTATTTTGGAAATAATCACAGGGTTTGATGTTTTGCATTATATACTACCTAAAGAGAAATTTTTCTAACCTTCAAAGCAATTGTTATGTATATTTAATTAGAGTAAAGTGTTTGCAAACTAATGAAATGAGTTAATTTCTAGCTTGAGACAGTTTCGCTTTCGTCTTGCTACTTTCTATTATTTTATCTCTTTAGGTGATAAACTGTATATTTATCGAATGAAAAGCAATAGTTGTTTTTATTCTTGATTCATCATGTATGAATTCCTCGGACTAAGACTTAACAAGTATTATATGCACATTAAGTCTAGATTCCGTGAACCTAAGTAATTTATATCAGTTACACTAAACTTGTATAATTTTTTAAAGTTTACTTTGTAATTTTTATTTTATTCAAAAAAGCTGCTCTTTATTTCTTAGCAATACTTGTGATTCTCGTGATTATATTACTTTAAAATTAAGGTATCTAAAGTAATTAACACTGAAGCTACCTAGTGTCTATATCTCTGGTAATATAGATACTAGACAATTTATTACAACCTCTGGTAATATAGACACTAGACAATTT
>BMAW01017730.1:90908-113954 GCA_019974015.1 Nephila pilipes | reverse complement strand
TGGTAATATAGACACTAGACAATTTATTACAACCTCTGGTAATATAGTCTATAGACACTCAGTGTTAATTTAAGTGTTAACTTAGATATTTCTCTACATGTTTAAAAGAAAATTATAAAGCTATCGTAGTGCATCGAACGGGATTTATCAAATAACTTTTCCTCCGCAAGAGGCTGTAACTCTTGATTTAGCTTCTCAAGATGATTGTTGTTATTTTGGTCTGATAAATTTATATTTTTTAGGGGTGGCTAAAGAATTGAAGAAATGTAATGCATTGTTGATTCAGTTAGTTTTTTTATGTTCTTTAATAATATATGTGATAAATTTTCTTAAATCATCTACGTACATTAAGAAACTTAAACTATAAAGTTATACAGCCATTGATGGTTTTATTATATTCTAGAGTGAATACAATACCCGCATTAAAGTTTTTTTTTTGTTTATCATGCTTATTCTATTCCTTCTTGTTATAAAGTTTTTGGATATTTTCATGCTCTGGGCAACATGTTACCAATCAGACAGATAATTAGGAAAATAACTGATTGATTGCTTATTAACATCATACTTAGAAACAAATTGAATGCAATTGGCAACAGACCTCGTATTCTCGTCAAGTGATTAGGACAACATCTAAGCTGGATGTTCTATTTCCAAACAATTTCGATATGTAAAATCTACTGCCAGTATTAGTTAATAATATACTATAAAATTTCGAATTCATTGAATCAAGGCCTTTAGAATTATTTTCATTTAAACTCTAGATTTAAATGCTTCAATTATTATTTTCTATTAAGAAATTTAATTCTTTTGTTCACATAGAACTTTAGTTCAACCTTATTATCCCAATTATTATTATTTTTTAAAAAAAATTTAATAAAACCACCTGTTTCTACTGGTAGAAACTGAATTTTCATGAATTTTCTTAAACTGAAAATATCAGCTTACAATTTTGTAAGTCTCAATTTTATTCAAGCGACAACTTTACAGTCAGTAGAAATACTGTTTCACTCTATAATTCAATTTTGACCTGGAACCTCGTTCTCTAAGTTTCCACACCACACCCCGGGTGAACTTGGAGTCTGGACAGATTTAACGTTCATCAGTTCCACTCCGCGGGAAATCCTTAGCGGCATCAGGATTTGAACTTTCGACTGGAAGGAAACAACTCTAGCCATGAATTCGCAATTAAAACCACTAACATATTACGCCTACAAGAATTAGGTGGAATTACAATCAAGAGAATATGTCCTTAGGTGTTTTTTTTCTTATTTACTTTCAACTTATTTCATCCCGAAACGATCTGTTCATGAAAAAATGATAACATTGTGTATTTTTTCATTGCTCTTTTTTCCCTTAAATGAAGTAATATTGATAGAAATGGATTTTTCTAGAAAAACAGGAAAGTTGTCTAATTCTTGAATTGTCTATATATGATGTACAATAAAGGTGTTCCGAATATTTTAAACTTTAAAATGAATATTTAAAATTAAAACCAAATTATTTTTAAAATTTTAAAATAATAATGATATACTAATAGCCATGCATTTTTCATTTTTCCAACTTTATTACAATCATCACAATTCCAGATAGGAGTAAGAATGGTCAATTAGTTTCAAGAACTTTTTTTTAATTTTTTCTTTATCTAAAAGAAAGTACGATATGTCTATAAATACATACAAACATGCAATAGCAAATCTGCATAATAAAAATATTTTTTTTTTCTTTATTAATGTGTCTTGGTTAGATTTAGCGTCAAAAATGCATTGCCTGTTTGCAAAAGAAAATTAAAGTTAATATATCATATACTCCCATTTAGTTCATAAAAAAGGAACTCTAAATTAAATCCGGATGCGTATGACAAATAAAAATGTAGAAAATAACAAGTAAAATAATTGCTTTTCAAAGAATTGTTTGTACAGACAATAACATTGTCAAGTCACGTTTTTCTTCTCTTCTTCATGTTTCATTTGAATTAGAATACGCCAATTCAATTAATGGTTCTGTTAACATAAAATAGAGAATTCAACACTTTTCATTATTTCTCCAAACATAGGAAGTGACTAATTAGCTTAAATATTTAGAGAAAAAATCCACATATGGTGGTTTGGTTCAATAAACGTGCTTAAAATAAATAGAATTCTTTGAACCAAAGAATATAATACTCGTTTTAGTAGGACTAATTAGTTTCATGATTTGTGTTCAAACATGTTAAAAGAAAAAATTCGCTTTTATTACCAAAATTAAGTTAAAGAAGTTTATTTTTAAATAATATCCTAATAATCACGGGTTGGTTGATAATTTGCATAACATGAATTGCAAAGGAAATATACCATCAAATGGAATCAAAACAAAACACCACGACTGTTTCAAGATTAAATTAATTAAATATTTAATTCAGAACTCATTAAGATTTTAAGAAGTTAATTCAAAGAGAAATGTTTCTGGTAAACATTTTCTTTCATCTGGATTTCAGCTTTAAGATAAATAATAATTAAATAAAACTAAGAAAGCTGTTTTTGTGATGCCTTACCACATATGCGGGTTTTTAAAATTTTTATGACTAACAATTTTACTAAATAATTCTGTAAAAGAGGAATTCAAAATATATAATTGGAAATTTGGTCAAAAATCATATTTATATTTTAGATTAATAAAGTGATAGGTGTTATTAAAAAATCTCTTGTTTCAGTGGTCTCCTTTTTTTCAGATTATTCAAATTTAAAAAAAGAGCAAATATAACAAAATAAAAAGTACGATTTTAGCCATGCTATTTTCTAAAAAATAAGTAAAACTGAACAATTTTTAAATAATAATACATATATGAATATTGAAAATTTTTTATGAAAAGCAATTTTTCGGGAAAGGAAAATCTTAATTATTAGTTCTTAAAAATACAATCACACACAACATAAAACCTACTTTTTAATGTTATTGTCATTTCGTAGAATTTGTTTGTTCATAGCTTATTACAGTGATACGTGAGTTCTAGAGAATGAAACTCGAAACAAGATTTACGATTAATTTATGAAAATGGAGGAATAACCGTACATCTGTATGAGAATTGTTAATTGCATAGGATAAAAAATGTACGTAATTATCCTATAAAAAGTACTTGTATAAAAGTACTTGGTATAAAAAGTACTTGTTTTTGAAGACAGATGGCATTGCGAAGTCAAGTTTGTATTACCATAGTGGGCTGTCATCTATTAAATGGTGCCGATACATGCCTTTCGTGGTTTCACGAATTAACTTTGATTGGTACCGTTCCGCGTTTTCATTTTGAGTCTATTTGTCACCGTCAATGAAAACCTGCATTATTCATTATAAATGGAATTCAACCAACAATCAAAAGAATGGTTTTTTTCCCCCTGGGAATATGTTTTAAAGAAGCGAAATACGGTTCTAAAACCTTATTGCGATGATTTTTTACACTAATTACATCATATTCCTGGACTTCTTAGTAGTAGAAAATTCAATCAGTGGAAAATATTTCAATGAGTTATCCCATTGCCATCGGCTATATCTAATACGGTTACTGTTTGAAACCACCCTCTAAACTCAGTCAAGAAAGGTAGGAATAACTTACTTTCGGAAGAATATCATCTGTGTATTATAGTTTTACAAAATTAAAATACTTTATTGTCCATCATAGTTTAGAAATGTTTTTAAAACGTTTGTTCGAGATATTAGTATAAATGTGTGTTTAAGAAAAAAATATTACACTTTTTTTCTCCTGTATTAGTCAGTGTCTTTCAGGACTTTAGGTCTTCCAAGAATTAAAGATTTTCAGACACTAATATTAATTCACTGCAAACGTTGACGCCACCGTAACTTATCTCACGAATCGCTCCTTCTAAAATATTTCATTAAATTTGTTGATCGTTTTATAATGATCCCTTTCAACATAATGCTTTTGGCAACGTACTAACTGAAAAAAGTCATAACAATATTACTCATTGGAGGACTATAATGCACATTTATTACACGAATTCAAAATCTTCATCAAACATTGCATACATTAAAATGTATTATCTTGAATGCGCAGATATATTTTCCTAAATAATCCACTTAAAATCAATATAACTCAATGCTTAGATTAACAACACACTTTTTTCTTTCTCTTTTGAATACTTTAATACAATTCTTCGAAATAAAATCTTATATTGAAAGAGTTGGTCTAGTAACGTGGCCTTATAGTTAACATGTCTGACTGCGAACACTGCCTACCTAGTTGGGATTTCCGAAGAATTTGACTCGAGTTGCTGATCATGGGTCATTTCAGACCTTTTTCTCTCCAGGCTCTATAAATGAGTTCCAAGTTCGCTTGGGAAATTCATCGGAGGTTCAGCGTCGGAGTAGTCTCTCAGTCTTTACACTAGCTAGTAATTAGCACCCCAGGTCCAAAAGCTACTCAAACATAGACGGTAGCTACCTGGTGGGATTTCTTAGGGACGCGCAGAATTTATCTTAACTAATATACAAACACGGTACCAAATCAACAATGAAATGAATCAAAACGTAATAATCCGGGTTACTGAACTCAAATTAACACTGAGAGAATAATATTAAAGTAAAATATAAAATATTAAAATAGTCAATAGAAAATTAAATTTTTCTAACGCCCTACTCTTCGCTATAAAGATTCTGACTCACAGAAAAGTGATCAGTAATCTGTCAAACAAGTCTTTAAATTATACTTATTTTATTTAAGAATAATTAAAATTAAAACCTTATTAGGAGATGTGGAGTACTTATTAACTCCTTCCTAATCAAGATTAGAAATGAAATATTTGTTCATCTCAATAGTAGCAAAATTAGCTACAAAAAATTACACTTGTTAAGTAAGTCCGTGTTGTGTATCAGTTTTCAAATGATCCCTTAGCAATTCTTGCATCAATCTCGAGTTTACATCAATCTCACTAACTTTCATCCTATCAGAAATCATGCTACAACTTTCAATATCTCCAGTTTCTCATTTCCTATCCCTACATTTCTATATGCAGTAACACTGATTTACATAATAAAAGGTTCTCTCACAATACGATGTTTTCAAATAAAATAACGTGATAATGTAGCCCTGAAGGTCAGTTGAAGGAAACAACACTCGAGAACCATTGCAAACTGATGAATAAACTTCTGATTCTAAAACTAAAGCTAGTTACTTCAATTAGAAATACACAAATATCATCACTACACCAATTCACACCGAATGCGGATCCAAACTTGTCAATAAATTGAGTTATCTTTTTCTATGATGATGCATCTTTGATATGAAACATCACATACACAACTTAAAATAGGTATTTTCTGTAAGCCAAAGACAAGCCAACCAAACGACCTCCTACTAGAAGTTCATTATCCATTCTACATATGCAGTGAATTATACACTGAAAACATGAGAAGCTGTATGAAATGTTTACCACAAATATATTCTTTCAAAGTGTCGATTGACCGCAGCAATCATTCTATTTACAAGCAAATAACATTAAACATTAATCTACATCCAATAATATTAACACAATCCATAGCATTCACCCAATGGGCTTATAGAAGAGTAAAATATATTTCGTTACCAGACTCTTCAAAAGCTTTTCAGAATTACATTCAATTTTACTACAATTAAATATTCCATGATTTCTGTTTGTAATAATAGTCTTAGTGTTACGCTTAAATTTATTAGACTGTTTGATAGACACTATGAATTTAGGATAATTGAGAGGGTGATAATTCATCACAGAACGAATGGATTGAGATTACATTCGGCGCACTACAATACAGCGCAATGAGATGCTGAAATATAAGAAATGTAACAGCCTTGTTGAATTTTATTTAGAAGTTCTTATTCAAGTGATGAAACAGAAAAAGAGTGTAACGTTAAAAAGATTAAAGAGTATTAAATTTCTTGTACAGTTACAAAAAAGGAAACAGAAAAAAGAAAGAATTCTGCACATTGAGACGAAAACCGCAATTAAATGTATTATAAAAGACTACCAAAATCACTCATTGAATGAATATCTTCACAAAATCAACTATAATTTTCAACATCAAGTGCAGTAAGTTATGATGCTCCGACGATAAAATCCAAGAAAGGTCATAAAGTGACACTTATGCAAATAAAATATATGTATTAAGTAAAGTAAACTAAAACTGCTCAATATCCAGAAAACATTTATTTCATTTAATTTTAAAATGTTATCAGTAAACTTAAACTCATATGTGCCCAAAATTTTATTTTTTGTTAGATAACAGTACCGTTATATAAGAACTTAAAAAACAATATCAGTTGCACTGATTCCATCAAGTAATTATGTAAAAGGAATCTTTAAAATTAACTTTTGCTTGTGGTGGATTTACTAATGTTGTTCATTTCAGCAGTTAGTTACTGAAATTTCGATTGATGACTTGTTAGAGCAACTAGCACAAGCTCAAATAAAAGACACATATACTTATTTTCATCTGTGTTTCAGACTGAAAAAATGTAGTTATTATGGAGAAATTTTGGAGAGAAAATCTCAAAGTGTCTTCCATAGTTTATTTTATTTATTTTGGTTTCTCTCAAAACATATTCGGGATCGAAAAAGCATTGTTTGGAGTAAAGTTAATGAGATAGTGTCGTTTTGGGGAAAGTGAAATTCTCGTTGTAAGCCCTACAGTAATGGTTAATAAGTTCGATTACAAAACAATAAGTACGTAAACAGATAAATAATTTTTTGGAAAAATTAAAAAATAGGGTTATTTTGAAGCAGAATGAAATATAATCTGCGAAAATTTTACTATTTCAATTTCGGAACCCTGAATAGACAGCTTTCATCATATACATTCTTAAATGTAGCTTCCATAATTAGTGTAGCAGGTCACTCCTTATATATGCAATGTTAAAAAAAAAGTGTTAAAAAAATTACCCATTTTCGGATATTTTTTGTAAGTTAAATGTTTTAATATTTCTCATTCTATTATTATTGCCGTCAAATATATATTAAGCTAAAAACATATATTCTTGATATCTGTCATTTCTACATCTCATCACGCTGTGTTATCGAGAGCTGAATTATACAACTGAATAATATATATATTGTTGGAAGTAAACGCAGTGAGACCCATGGCCCAGTTACGAAAAGATGGTTTATTTACAGAACGACTTATATATATATATAATTGGCTCGCCTGCAATTGCTTCACGCTTGGGGATTCAGCAGCAGTAATCAGAGTGACGAATTAGTTCTTTGGAGAGAACTTCGCATCCATTGCGCGCATGCGCAGTATACATTCATATATATATATATATATATATATATATATATATATATACAGAATGAAAAATCTTTACGAGGTTACATGATGCAGAAAGTCAGAACAATCAATATAGAGATATAAATTGTATCATTTTCATAAGTTAACTCATAATTATTTTGCTATTTTTAACAAAACAGATTTTTTCAATACATAGGTAGACTATAAAAAAAAAAAGTTTCATTCTAAAGAACTAATCTAGGAATCTTCTGCTGGAAAATAGGGTCGAAATTTTCTTATTGGACCTTTAAGAATTTTTTTTATTTCTCTTCTTTTTTCATTACAAAAATGCACAAAATAAGAAAAAACTGCTTATACAAAATACTTTTCGACAGCAATTTCAGGTTTGAAGGATATTTCAGAAGAGAAAGTTTTACAAAAGCAACACAAAAGTCATCTTTTTCAAAAACAGCTGGAGATATAAACTCAGAAAAACGTAAATAGAAAAATGGCAAATGTACATGTTTACAAAGACATGCATATGTTCGTAAAGTAGTACATTTTAAATATGTTGTTTAAGAAGTAATTTATTCAAAAAAGCGTATATACTAATATCTGACAGGGTAAAGTCATACAGACATTATATTAATTAAGGGAAAAGTAAGTATAAAATTTAACCGACAAGAGATCAAAGTACTAGCAGATAAGAAAGAAAAATAGGGGGCAAAAAGACCAAAAATTAAAATATTAAAGAAATATTGAAGAAATCTATTATATATATATATATATATATATATATATATATATATATATATATATATATATATATATGCAGTTATTTTAAAACAATTGGTTTAATAAATTCCTAAACTGTTGTACATTTCTAGCTGACGAATAACATGTAATGTATCCCTTCATTTACAGCCATCTTAAAATCTAATTAAATAGTCAATAAGTTCAAACTCCGTTTAAAGATACATCAAGGAAAGGAAACCTTTTCTTTTTCAGCTATATATATATATATATATATATAGCTGAAAAAAAGAAGGTTCCCTTTCTCCTTCTCTCTCTGTATATATATATATAGAGAGAGAGAGAGAGATGCAAGATCGCTATTAACTGAGTTAATTATTACTTATATTCTAATAAACTCTTAGCTAGACAAATTACTCGTTCCAAATCACACATTTCTGGTTCCTAACAGGTTCAACTGCGGTTTTTATAACTAGCAGTTGCTTCTAGTAAATTTCAATGAAAATGATTAATTATGTTAACTGAATCTAATTTACAAATATCAGCTTGTCGTTATTTTCAATAACCCTTCTTTGTTCATTTCAACTATATATGGCTTATTTATTAATGTCTTTTATTCTATTCATCACACTTCTTAATTTAATCTAATTTACATAATCCCGATTAAACATGTTTTACAAGGAGTTGTCATCTTATGCAATTTAAATTACTAAACAAATCTGAGGTTATTGAAGAAAAAATCGCGAATAGCCCAACGTCATAAACCTAGAGCAGTGGATTTGTTTTAAAATACCAATAAATTGTATTTGTTTTATCGAAATACATTTAACGTTTTGTCTTTTCTTTTTTTCCCCCTTCAAAATCTTGGAAACAAATGTAAGTGCGCGGTGACATTTATCATTAATAAATAAGTATTACGACTATGCACAGATTTAGTTAAGATATTTAGCCAAAGCAGCTTCTATAGTTTTTGGTAATAGTTAAATGCTTTTCCACTACAAAAGACAAATTGGCGAAATTACCATTCTTGAAAGGAACTAGAAACCGGCCGAGTGCCTACTGTCTCTTGGTAATAAAGAAGAATGTTCCGAGGGTCATTGTCTTCCCCCTTTCTCCTGCCCGTCGTCCCTACCAATCAATCAAAATGTCACCCGTTTAGGCTTCAACAAGAACTTCCTGACTGTGCTAAAGCTTTAAATTGGATCCGGGGATATTTCCAAGAGAAGTACAAGTGGTACGTGTCTCCGAGAAAAAAGACTGAAACTAAAAGCACTTAGATTTAATAACACCCTTGAATGGATTTACGTTTAAAAGTAATCCTCTTTCTTTATATATGCTTAAAAGGGTTTCCTTGACGGAAATAAACTTTTACTTCGTAATACAATTTTCTTTTATTCGTGTGATTTTTTTAGTTAGAATCTTTTTGCATACAGTTTAGGTGAAAAGCAAGTAAGAAACATGTTACAATGTTCCGTTTTCAAAGCAAATTTTTTCTACGTCTTAATATGGTAAATAAGGGAGTTTTTGTCACAATCATTTTGATACATTTTGTACTTTTTATTCAAGATAAAAAATTCACATTAATTGCTTAAATTCGGATTTATATAGCAAAATACAAAGTTGTACTTGTTTTTCACGCTACAGCTTTTTTTTTTTAAAGCACAATCAATTTTTATTAAAGCCATGAATGCCTTAAATTCCAATACAATTTTTAAGCAACCCTTGTGACATTGGGCGTTTCACAATTTACTCTTTACCAACAACGGGAATATTTTGATACTTTTATTCGCATATATTTACAATTCCTTGCTAACCGAAACGAAACGTGATTTCGTAAGTTAATTGGATATAAGAAGTGTAATAAATTTAATTACGGATAGTGATATGTAAGCCAAATAAAATTGAAAAGAAAAAATGGCGAGATGAAGGATAACGATAAGCTGATAGATATTTGTAAATTGGATTAAATCTCAAAACTAATCGTTTGGATTGAAGTTAGCTTGAAGTGGCTAAAGGAATAAGATTTGAATCTACTGTAATCTAGAAGTATTTGTATCTCTGAATGAGGGATTTAGTAAGTTAAGACTTTATTATTAGTATGTAAACTAGAATTTACTGAGTTAAGAGGGATTCGAGAGAGAGATCTTGCATATTCTTTGATAAATAATAAAATATGTTGTCTTCCTCTAACATGAAGTCCTCCCGTGGTCATGGTGTGGAAGTTAAGAGACAGAGATGTCAAATCGGGTGTCGTCCTTGACACTTGATCAAGGTTCCAAATTACGAGGTCCTTGAGCAATAGCTTCGTGTTGATTCTAGAACGACGTTAATAAAACCAATGAATCAATAAATTCTCTAACGTATCTTCAAATGGAGTTTTGAACATTGTTCAATTAATTAGATTTTAAGATGTCGGTGGCATTAATTAATGAAGGACAGTTCACCGTGTATCTCTGTCTTAAATCACACTTAGATGTGGATGTACGTAATAACAGAGCTCAGAAAATTCTTTCTGAACTTAGAAACTTTTAGCTTTAAGCACTTAAAGAAGATAAGTGAATTTTAATGCTGTGTTTTTCAATTTAAGGAAAAATTAGGCATGTGTATTTTTACCTATATAAAATTTGATTTACTTGTTCTAAACGTAATAAGTCTCTTCATTCTCAAGCTAAATAACTCAATGGAACGATTAACAATCATAGATAGGAATGATACTATAGAGGAACTTAAATATATTTCGTTATTTACTTAATAAATAAAGGCATGTATTGATGTCATGAAATAGAATTTAATCAAGCGTAGGAACTAGAGAAATCCAGATAAAAATGAGAAAACTGGCTCAAATTGAAACATTAGAATAATTTAAAGCACTATTTAATTATATAATTATTTCTGTTATTAAATAAATCCTCTTTTAAATCCCTTATTTATTATAAATAACAAAACATACCTGAATACTTTTATTTTTTATTGCAAATTTGCTTAATATTGTAACATTTTTTTATCATAACAGAATTCACAAAATACACTGGTGTTCAAAATTAAGTAAATTTGCATATTTTGTCTAATTTAATGAAAACAATTGAACAAAATATAAAAATACTGCTTCAAAAAAAAGATGTACATCTTGTACGAGGAATACCCTAGCTTCGTGCGAGTGGATGGAACTAGTCGAAAAGTAGGATTTATAAGCGTGCATGCCAAAATCCGCATTTCGTTCGCCAGTACATTTCACCGAATTTCTTCATGTTTTTGCAACAATCGCTTAAATTAAAATTCAAACAATAAAATTGAGTAACAACCAACGTTTAGATAATGGAATGAGGTGTCCATTCTAGCGAGGCGTACCAGAGATGCTACAGCTTCTCAGGTCTCTCATGAGTTATTTGCGGCCACAGGAACTTCGAGTTTCAAGAGTGACTGTTTCCAGAAAACTTCAAGAGAGAAGGCTGTTTGCAAGAAGACCTGTTGTTTGCGTTCCGCTCAGTTCTGCAAACAAGAAAATCAGTTAAAAATGTTGCAGAGATTATAGAGATTGGAACATGAATCAATGGGAGACTCTTCTCTTCACTGATGAGTCTCGGTTCAGCCTAATCAGTGATTCTCGCCGTACTTTCATATGGAGAGAACCAGGAACCCGCTACCTACCCTCCAATATCAGACATATTGACCATTACGGCAGCCAAGGTTTGATAGTCTGGTCAGGCATCATTTTGGATGGCTGCACATACCTCCATGTCTTTCAAAGAGACGCTGTGACTGCTGAAAGGTATAGGAAAGAGGTCTTGGAGTCCTATGTTTGCCTTTTCAAATCTGACCGGTAGTTCTTGAGATAATCGACCAGATCGGAAAATTCTTTTAATTTTGAATACCAGTGAATATTATGGATTAAACAAGAGTAGCGAAAACAATTATTGGAATAATAATTCGACTTATTATCTTCACAGCCAGTGCAATTACTCTTTTCTGAGCTTCTGGTTAATGGTTTTAAAGAGTAATATTTCTTTAATTTTGGCGCTACTAGCCGTTCTCTTTCACAAAACATATATAAGTAGATATATATGTTCATTTATGAATAATGAAAATACTTAAGTTGAGAATATTATTTTTATTAAGATATATTGTTAAGAAATAATCCAGATATCTGAATGAAATATGTTTTTCATTTCAATTTATTATTATGCACTTAAAGTTTGCAAACTACAGGTAATAATGTTGATTTATTTGATTTCAGGAAGGCTTAGATACTCGATTCTGGAAGGCAATTGCCAATCATCTCCACACTACGAGTTTCGATAGTGTTCAAAATCTGCTGAGTTCAAAATCTGTGATAATGACGACCTTCAAAAATGACAAGAAGTCTTGGAAAAATGTATAACTCTGGATGGTGACTATGTAGAGAAGTCATAAGTATAATAAATTAAAATTAAGTTTCTATTCTATTATTTTAGTAATAATTAAGTTTTTCAAATCTCCTGGATAAAAGTGAAATTTTATGAAGTTGCGAATCAATTTACGGCTTCCTAAAACTTAACAAATCCCTATTAATGGCTATACTGTATATCATCATATACATAACGATCTATTAATATGAAGAATAAATTTTATCCAGATATTTCGATTATGTCTTTGTAGTAAATGAAATTGTACAATACGTTTCGTAAATAGGTCAAGTATTTAAAATTATTTCGGTTATTATTTTTCATTATCAAAAAGGGATTTAAGTCCAGTTTCTTCCTTCGATAGTCGTAAACAGGAATAAAATTTACAAAAGTATACGAAATCTGACAAATACTATACAGACAAAAAAAAAATTAAAAACTCATTAGACAAGTAATAAAAAAGTCTTATAAAATAATAAGCAATTGAGAAAGGAGAGAAATACCTAAGCTGAGACTGAATCGAACAAGAAATTAAACTTTTACTTTCAAAAACCTATCAATAAACTCATTTACAGCATTGAGAGTTTTATGAGAAGTAATTAAATTCCGGGCAAATATACAGCCCAACATAACATTCAGTATAGGAGAACAAACAAAATTAAAAGGAAAATCGGAATGGACAAAATAAACATTACTTAATGATTGTTTCTACGATAGTTTGAGAGTAATTGAAAGAAACAAAGCAAATTCTCCATCAAAAAGGTAAATAAAAACATCCTCTTCTTAATTAAAAAAAAACAATTACTTACCATGAATGAAACTTGGAGCTCAATTAAATTTGTATTCAGTAACTCCGCTGGGAATTGCTTTCAAACCACATACATGTTTTATTTTTTTTAGTGTTTTTATTTCTTAATGTACATCTCTTATTTTACATCTGTCAGTGAACGTTTCGTTTAAAAAAAAAAGTTTTCTTTGGTTTCAACATTACAATAAAGCCAGGAGTAATGAACTATTCAATAACACTGTTTTGAGATTAAATCATGTATGTTTCAACAGTGGCTTTCGTATTTTCTCCATGAAACACACTGCTTCTTTCTTTATACATTAAATAAATCCAACATAGGATGCAATTTATTTTTAATTATCTCTAAAACAGGGTATTTTAATTAAATGAAAATCTTTAAAAATATGGCACAATCCGAATACAGGAAATAAAATCTTGGTATGTATATATATATACAATAAAGTTAAATAAATAAAAAAAAACGTTAAATAAATATACATATATATAAATGCAATAATAATAAATTCAAATGCCCCATCATTTTAAACAATTAGTTAAATATTAAGAGGGAATAGTAGGATTAACTTTTTTTTTTTGGGGGGGGGGTACAACTCTGTACCACTTTGTTTTACTGGGAAAATACCTATTTTTTTAATCCCGTTACAACAAAAGAAAAAGAGAAATAATAAGCAAAGGAAAATGAATATCTTAATGCAGAAGCACACCTATAAACTTAGAAGAAAAGGCAACAATACGGTGAAGAGAATGCTTATAGAAATTACCAAAAATTAATCGAATTCAGCAAATTATAACTCTTAAAATATTCTAGAGCAATTGTAATGGTATAGTGACGGATTACATAATTATATAAGAGTATAAATAAATGACATCATTGATCATATATATACATGTAGAAAGCTTTATTAAATCTTAAGAAATAAACCAATTTCAAAAATAAACTAAAGGAAATCAAATTCATAATAACAAGAATACCATGTATAGTGAAACAAGAAGAAATGACTGAAAAACCGAAAGCTTTTAAATATGAACAAAATGGAAAAAAGGTAAGAAATACTGTCTTCAGATTATTACTAGGTACGCTATTTAAACACGTTTAAATAACTAAGCTTTCGCAATGAGATATAGCTCTATGAAGCAAAAGGCTGAACCTAATGTAATACAATAAGCAGAAAATGAGGAAACAAAAGAAATGTATCACATAATATCTAATGTAAATCTAAATTCAATGGGATCTACAACATAAAAAATAAGCTATGAGAAATAAAACTAGAATGAAACCCATTTATCCTTAAACAAAAGTATCAATAATTAAATGGAGTAAAATCTTAACGAAAATTAAAAAAATGAAAAATAATATAAATATGTATATATAATTTGAGAAACTTATTTTTGAACATTGTATTTCATTTTAGCTTTCATTTTGTTGCACAGAAAAATAAATATCCAACTAATCAAAAACCCAAAAATAGAGTAATTAAACGGGAGACTACTAATGCGACAAAAGAATGTGTAGAATGTACAAATAATTTAATGAAACAGGTTCATTGTATAATAATTTAATAAAGTTCGTGAAAATTTCAATTTTAACTCACTCAATCGTACGGTAATAATTTGTAGAAATTATTTGTAAAAATTTGTACGGTAATAATTTGTAGAAATTATTTGTAAAAATTTGTACGGTAATAATTTGTATAAATGGATATGTTATTTTGATTAATTTGAGGTTTTAAAAAATTGTACAATTTAAAACTTTAAAAATTTTCACATCGGATTAAATGTGAAATAAAAGTTCCACTTATGACTTCTTAGTTATTCAATTGCATCTAAGAATTAGAGTCTAATATGTTGGAGCAAACTGAACTCTTTTGTTTATATGTCAGAAAGTTTTTAGAGCAAAACATAAGCATACGTCCTTTAAGAAGTGACTAAATTTTTGTATACATGCTTGAATAAAAACTAAATATATTTTAAAATTTTGTCTTTAATATGAAAGACGAGAAGAAGACAAAAATTGGTTGACCAGAAGGAGGGCGGAAAGTAAAAAATGATCGCTAAACTATCTCAGGGGCTCGTCACAAATGTTTACCATAAACAGTAAACGCTACGGGAAACAAAAATATCTAATGGGGATTGGAGTCATAATAGCCATACTTATCTAAAGAAGGTAATCCCTGAGTGTGTAAAGGTTGCAGCTGGTTGAAATGAAGACCTATTGATACCCGAATAATGTGGTTTATTAGCAAATTGAGAGGACCCACACTTGGCTCAGAAACATAAGGAATATTCCGGAAGATTTTATAAATTATAATGATAATATAGTACAATTTGATGAATCTTTTACATAAACTTTCAAGATTGCTGTCAGAGGGATTTGAACCCGAGAACTCTTGATAGGTTTCGAGTGTTGTATCTAGACGACTTCGGCGCTTGTGAGCTTCTTGGCAATTATTATCAAGCAAAGAATACTAATTATAACTACGCATGTAAGATATCATAATATCTCTCATCATTTGTTCAAAACGAACTACAGAAAATTAGACTAATTTCAAAAGCGTTGAAAGTTATTTAAAACTTTCAACGTTTTTAGTACATTTTATTCACTTATGTATAAAAATAATTCATTAGAAATTGCCTTTAAAACACAAGTAAACTGATTAAATTAACCCCTGAAAATGCATGCAAAAAGCATTCATATATCAGGTACTAGCGTTTTAGAAAGAAAAAAAAAACACTATTTGATTTATTATTAAAACCTTAAGGTTAATTATTTTTTCTTGCAAACAGACGTTGGAATTTATTAAATTATCAAAAATGTTTTTTTTTATTCCTTACTGGTTGAATAGTCAGATAGTATTTACAAAATTAAAAGCACTGGAGATTGACAAGAGAACCACATGAAAAATATTGATTTATTTTTCATTGTTAAAAAAGAAATCATGCTGAAACCGTTTTTTTTTTAAATATATCATCATTAATATGCAATATCTATTTTTTTCATATAATCTAAAATAAATTTCTTAACTTACTAAATTTTGAATTTTTTTTAAAAATTAAAGCGAAAATAATAAAGTTAACCAAATATATTAAGCAATACTTTATTATTATAACTATTAGTTTATTTATTTTTATTAAAAAAGATTCGAGAATTGAGTAGTTGATATTATTAAGAAACATTTTATTAGTTTTTAAAAATAAATCCTCAAATTAGAATCTGTGATATTTTTAATATTTTCTTAAGTTTCTGATAAGCAAATTATTACTTGTGCACATTTGTAAATGAATCAGCTATTTTGAAAAAGTGTTATTTCTAATTTTTTTATGAATTCACTTTTTGATATATTCGCAGTTATTTATCATCGATTTATATATTCATATGAAAACGGTACAAATTTCATCTGTTGAATTTTTTTTAAATGGATCTTTTTCCATTACGCATTTTCAACCGGAATGCTCCTCTCATCTACTTAAACACGCTTAAGCTGATAATTCTCATGGTCTCAGGGAACTTAAACATAAGACCATATGGGTACTCTACCAGTATATACTATCCAGTAATTAAGAATTCTACATTTAAATAATAAATGAAAGAACCACAACTACAACAAGTGAAGCGAATCAACAACTAAATTTCTCACTTATGCCTATTATTTTTAACATTAAGGGTAACATTAAGGGTTAACATTATTTTTAACATAAAAGTTTTTAGTGATATTAACTTTTTATCGTGAACCTTTTACAAATACAAGTTTTTGAAAATAATCTCACTAACACAAGTTTATTTTGAAAATTGGTACCATCCATACAGAAAAAAATATTTTTCTGCAGCCCATCCTGTAAGACCTAAATAAATCATTTGAAATTTTACACCATATGTAATGCCCTCTTAATGATAAAAAAATTACAGATTAAAATTTTTTAGATATTACATAGAAATGAATTACATTTTGTTTCAATAATAGTTATAAAACTGGAGATTGCCCTTTTCAAAATGATAGTTTCAGACATTTCACATACGTTTCTAAACTACTAAATGACCCTGTATATTTGAATCATAAATATACATCATTTTTATTCATTTAGTTTTCAATTATTATATGACAACCACAAAATGAAAGCGTAATGTTTTTTTAAATTCATAAAAAATGGCATATTGTTAATAAAATTTATTCGTAAATGTATAATTATTACTAAAAATAAAGTAAAATATATAATTGCTTTATGCTACTGGGATTTATTCTAATAATTTGTAACAAGTATACATATGAATTTAGAAAAAAATAATATTTTTTAAAAATTCATATAAAAGATTTTCTTTGACATTTCTGCCTAAAAAGCATTATAGAAATTGTTCACCATTTTCATTAAAAAAAAGTATACAAATATTCCTAAATGTTTAAGATGCGCAATTTTAAAAGTTTTTCTGAAAATCGTGAAATGTTAGCTCATTATTACTTTAAAATCACTGTTTAATTTCAATGTACAATAAAATTTTAACATAAAATTAAATGAGATTTAAAGCCGGATTTTGGAAAATTCTATCAGGTTTCATGCATATATTTGTTAAACATATATTTGTTAAAATTATTTTGGCTGTCACTTTATTTTTGAAACAACAATAGTAATTATAATTCTTGTCGCTGAAGTTTATGAACACAATTAATATTATGTCAAACATTTTTTGTTTGTTTTTTTCCTATTTTAATCTAACTAAATTTCATTTGTTCACAGAGAAAATTAATAGCAAACAAATCTGATTAGTTGCGTTTAATTTTGGTTTATTTTGGCTTCCATGAAGCTCAAGAAACACTACTTTAAACATTTCAGTTTCAAAGTTCCCCAAATTGCCTTGAATGAAAAAGAAATATTTTTGGCACTGGGCCACGATTCGATTATGTAACAAGATGGTGGAAGTAATAGATTAAAAATATATTTGAGTGAATGAAACAAAAGAACTCATGAACATTTAATGTAACACCATAATGTTGTGTGCGTAACATCTTACCTTCTACTTCAAAAACGTTTTTGACAGAATATTACAAAGTAAAAGAATAATTCATCGTTACCTTAATATTTCTTTTTTTTTTTTGTTGTAGTTTAAGGACATAAATTATTAATTTTTTCTCGAATTCCATTACTTCTTTTTCCCTTCAGATCTAATAATTTTTAATAAAAAACCAAAATGATGTGTGTGTGTTGGCATCTGACAAAATATCTTCATAGTTATCTCACATATGTAATCAGAAAATATATTAAAGGGAAAGAAAAAAAGAGTTTTAAATTAGTTAGTTCACCATTCATTTTTCAAATTCGCTTTTGTATTAAAGGGAAATAAACCTTAAAAAATAGAATTCATTTTGCTCTTTCTGTCCAACACGAGTTAGAAAAGTGGGCAATATTATCCGTATGATAATGTTTTATTTCATTTTGCTTAGGTAAAAATTAAATAACAATCACTCATATTTAATATATTTATACAATTTTTTTTCAATTTAAATTGTGCATATTATGTTTTGAAAAAAAATTAAAGGATCATTTTTAAAAATGCAATCCTTCGTTAGTGTAACATATGATTAAATAAAACACATGGAATACACTAAGTTATATTTAAAAAAAATAAACATAAAGATGATATTTACCCTGAATATGAATAACTTTTCAATCTGAGTCTATAGACTTGTGATGCATTTGATAGATTTGACAACAACATGCACGCAAGACAGAAATGTTATATATATCGAATTCCATTCCAGTAAAGATATAGTATAAACAGATGAAAACTTACTAGTATATTTTAAATTAAGAGTTTACCGATTATCAATGAATTTATGATGAATTAAAATATTAGAAAACTGTGTTATGGAAGAAAACTACTGATATATTCCATTTGCTGTGCATACCATCATTTCTTGAATACCACTATTCACTTTCAATTATCGCTAGAAGAATAATCTATAAGCGAGCTTTCCCTAGTGCGAACTAAAGTTTATTCATATTTCTGAAAGATTTCCGGTTCGCAGTACTCAAATCATGCCACGGACGTGTCCATGAATATACGGTCCCTTTTCACCGATTTCAACGATTCGGAAACTCTCGACTGTGCTCCTGCATCCATTTATCTCTGTGACGTGCGCCTTAATGCTATGCTAATCAGCGAATAGGACTCGGAGGCACAACTTTCTGTAGACGTTCAAGAAAAGCTTCAAGATGAATGACTGAATGTGAGTGTCCGAATTGGGAATAGCCAAGAGTGGAGCGTCTCACTGGTTTAAGTACTGCAGATAGCTGTATGCATATTTGATGGTATACACATTTAAAGTTAAAAGCCAATACAGTATGGAATTTCAGGAAAGTGCTACAAAATTGCGATGGGAGATGGGGTTATGAATATCAATTTTCTTTCCTGTTGGGATGGTGTGGACATTATGATGATATATTTGCTTGTTTTCATCCAGGAGTTTTAGTACAGTTAGAAAATTTAGTGAAAACGTTGTTTGGTACTTAAGAGCATAGTAAATGGAAAACAATGAGCTCTAATTCTATGTTTATATTCCGACTTATTAAAAATACTGATGTTTCATTTGATTGATAAAAATAATTTTAATAAAAATTTTGAAATTCTCGTATTATTTAATTTTTTGGTAGGTATACATTGTTGAATTCACATTAATGAATACATATTTTTTTGAAATTTTTATGTCCCTTTCTAAAAGTTATTCTTCAAAAATATTATTTTTTGGCTTAAAAATAGTTTTAATGTAATTTCTTCATGGAAAATTATGAATTTAGCTTATTTAAGCTTCAGTGATGTTAAAATGGTTGCAATTGATTTATAAAATCATCCTTTCATCCTTTGGGATTTCTGCAATTTGTTTTTAAAAAAAGAAATTCAATTAATTGCAAAATAATATAGTTTTTACAATAAAAAAATAGAATATAAAATTTTTCATTGAGATAAAAAAACATGTCAAACATATAGCAAAAAATTTAGGAATGATGTTTGCTAATTTAAATTATGTTACTGACTTTTCTATGTATACATTGAAATATCATATTTATTAAAACACTTTTAATTTTAAATATATCGTAATTTTTGTGTAATGAATAACTGCTATAAAATTTTGTTACTGGTGGTTTATCATACATTCCAATGCATATATGCTTCTACCCACAACTTTAGAAAACTAGTTATAAACAAGTCATATCTTAAAATATTGATTTCCACAGAAACGTCTAATATTGAAACAAATATTTAGAAAAATTTAAAATTTATTTTCAAACATTTAATTTGTTTTTGTAAATATTATATTACTAATATGTTGTTATTGTATTATTAAAATGCTTGAAGCATAAAATTTCTTGAATAGGCTTTTAAAATTTCTAACGGTTGGGTCCTATTTTAAAGCGTGTCTTGGCGACAAATAGCAAAATTGAGCCAAACCGTATGACTTATTATAGACTGAAATCATTTTGACATAAGTAAATTTAAAACCCCATTGTTGGCGACATTTTGCTTTTAGTTGCCAATGAGTGATCTGAAATTGGAATTCATCGTGTATGACGTTTCGCAATTTTTTATCATTGATAAATTTTATGAAATTAACAAAATATGTTTCTCCATTAACGTAGGACTTATTTCCTCTTTTGAGATTATTTATTTCTTATTAAATTATCAAATATCGTAGATAATTGATAAAAGTGTTTGATATCCAAAGTTATTGGATACTTAGTGAATACTATTACTACTTTTAAAACTTTTTGACAACGAAATTCTATTTGAAGTATAAATATACAAATTGAATTTTTAAAGGTAACAAAAATAATTTTGTCTAGCTTCGGTTGAATATTCAATTGATATCATAAAATTATTTTAGTGTTTTTTGATTATAAAAAATGTAAGACTTTGTTCTCAATATATCCTGAACTTCTTTTCAGAATAACTGTCATAGCATCCACTATTTATTAAATACATTCTTTTATTGTATGAAGGATATCGCATTCAGACGGTAACATTTCGTGTTCTTAGACAAAGATTAAATAATAGAACAAATATTTATCTATTCTGTTCTGCAAGTTACAGATAAGTTTTTGTAATTATAAATTTACAAGTGTTGTTTATTTAAACAAATAAAATTAATTCCTACCCTAAACAATTTTTTAGAGTAATAAAAAATTAATTCATGAAAGAATAATTTCATCGCGTGACTTACTGCATTGTTAAATATAGAATACTTTTTTTTAAAAAAAAAAGACATACAATTTCGATAAATCTCTTATTTGGGATGTAAAATAGAGAGTTAATTCCATAAAGTGATAGGTAAAAGCGCAAAATACTACAAAAATGATTTACAGCACACTAAAACTAGTCCATCTCTCTCTCCCTCTTTTTTTAACAACGCAATTATTGTAAGCAATGAAAAAAATTTGACAATTTTCTTCCAAAAGTAATTATTTCTTATAGATTGAAGAAGTGTCATTTTATTAATGAGATATTTTAAATCTAACTGTTTATTTCTAACTGAGAATTCTATATATTTCTAATTTAACGAGAAAATAATATAATAACTATAAAATGCTAATCTTAACACATTTTAGTACAATCAGTTGTTAGATTACCCAGTATAAAATTTGAATGGAATTTTATGAAATAAATCTTTTTAATAGACATTTCCTAATTACCAAAAACTAGAATTATATTAATTCCGTGGTATGAATTTTATTTAGATCAAAATTGCTGAGAACAATTGATGATTGTTCTTAAGAACAATAAACAGCGACATAGATTCATAATGTATTTCATTTGCAATAAATATAATGTGTCTGATTTGGATGATATCCTACTTTAAAACCAGCCATGCGTTTATTACTGTAAATAAATAACAGAATTTTTCGATGACACTTGTACGTTATACATTTAATATCTGCTGCTTGTATTGATTTTTTCAAAAGAGCTGAAAAGTTATTCATTGTAATTAATCAGTTTTCATCTCGACCATTAAGTCCTTTAATACAAAATGAAAAAGATCGTTAAATCAGCATATGATAGTTCTGATCGTTTTTTTAGCCGCTTCAGAAGTAATCATAATGACTCTTTAGAAACATACATTTCTTATAAGCGCTATTTTTTCTATGCCCATCATTCGTTAAATTATATCCGATTCATATTTTATTTGCCCTCTTATTCGAAATGAATTTGTAAAAAAAAAGGGAGCAAAAAGGGAATGAAAAAAAGTAAATATTTTCAAAAGAAACGTCATTTAGTTTTCTAATTTAAACCTTAAATCAATGAAGCTGTTTTTTTCTCCTTTTTTGTCTTTAAACGTTGTCAAAACCGCTGAACAAATGTTCTTTTATATTATCGCTAATAAATTTTCCCACTTACTTCTTTTTATTGCATGAAATATAATTGGTAAATTGGGAATTCTTCCAATAATGATTATTTTCAGGGTTCAGCGCATTTTGAGACTAGAAGCTTTAGAATAAATGTATCTTAGTTGAAAGAATGTTGCAAATGGAAGAAAATAAAATTTACATATTCTTATAAAATGCGTCAACTAAATTACTTATTTGAATTACTGTTGCATGCTTTATAGAGCATAATAGTTATGGTAATTGTTATGAGTTATGTAGTTGAAACATTTCTCTGAAAGGAAAAAAAGTATAAAATAACAAAAGAAGAAAATTTTGGTATATTTTCATTAATTATCTTAAGGTTTAGTGATTATTTTCTTTTGCAGTTGGAACAAATTGATCTGAATTTACCAAAACCAGCAAATTCTTATCCATATTTATAGAAAATTTTGTACTTGCTTTTACATCAATAAAATATTGAAGTACTTAGTAAATTGTAAGACATTGACCAAATATTTTAGGGTT
>BMAW01017730.1:55584-90808 GCA_019974015.1 Nephila pilipes | reverse complement strand
TATATATATATATATATATATATATACGCATATATACATTTCTCCATCATAGTATTTCGTGGTTTAATTACATACATTATTAATATTAGATATTTTGGAAAATATGTTTTTGTTTAATCAATTTTTTATCATATTTAAAAAAAAAATTTACATGGAAATTCATTTCCCATGTATTTTATAGCTTGTATATAGTTAAATAGTTGTAATTTCGTGATCTCAAGTACCTTAATTATTATTGTATTAATATCTTTTATCCCGGATTAATTTCTTACGTTCATCAATTTCTTGTTCTGAATCTGTGTTCTGTGCATATTCGGATTCAAATGATGATTGTCGTCCTCATAATTTCTTCACGAATATTTCTTATTTTCTATAAGTGCATCTATTAATTTGATATTTTCGAATCAAATAAATTTTTCAAATATCAAAAAAATATTCCTGGCATAGATTTGAATAGAATAATTTTAGCCACCAAAGGTGATAACATTTTTTTTTCTTAGTATTTATTAAATTATTCAAGAAATATTATGATTAAAGTAAACGATAATATGATAATGGAATGGGAGTTTGATTGACTTTTTAAATCTATTAAGCACTCATTCATTTATAAGGAATGGGCTAGAAAATATAATGAGGAATAACGGAAACACCGTATTTTGAAAAGTAATCATAGTGATAGGGTGATCATTTTGTAGCTGACTAAAAAAAATTTCCTTTAGATAGTTATGACAACGGAATAGATAGATATTCCTTTAGATAGATATGACAACGGAAGGGAAATTTTATTAACTGCGACTGATTAGCACTCACTCATGCGTTCATTGATGAATTCTCTCAAGCACTCACTTATTTGTTTATTTACGAGGTATTGGACAGTAAATACATTCAGAAAATGCTGCATCTTGAAAAGTGATCGACCGATTACTTTGTCGTTGATTAAATAGATCCTGGAGTGGCTAAAAACTTTTAGATGGGTGGACCATATTATTAAAGATAGAGTGCTGATGGGAACGTTAGGTTAAATCCACTCAACGACGACTTTCAGGTAAATAACACAATACAAGTTTGTGCTAAACTCAAATTAATGCACATCAGCTGTTCAACATGATTCGACCTGAAAGTAGACTAGTTGATAAATTGAGAAATAATATTGATTATCTAGTAGAGCGCTTCATAGAAATTGTTAGGATAGATTTTGACCAAATTTTCAGGTAAATAAATTCAGTGTAGAATTAAGCAGGTTTACTATTTTATAATACAATTTGCAATTCCATGTCATAAGCAGATTTAAAAAAACAGCATAAATACAATACTGTAGCATATTTTTGAATTTCTGGATTTTTACAATTTCCCACATGACTTAAAGATTTTTAGATGCCTTGATTTTAATTCGTTTCACATTGTTTCAAGTAATATTTATTAGGAATGAAATAATCTAATCATAGTTATGTTACTCTGAGCAAGAGATATACTGTAAACGAGTTTTAAAACATTTTTAAAGTACGCAAATTAGGGTATGAATTTTTTATATAAATCATACGGAAGTTATTATCAGAAGCAAAGATATGTGTTATGTAATATGGGCGCCAGAGCTATGGGTAGCGAAGAAATAATTTTCCTTTGTGAAGAGGGAAAAAGGTGGAAAAGCTCAAAGTTGGATCACTGAATGTGTAATTAAAACACACACACACACACATATATTATTTCTAAAAATATGTTTTGCTTCTATCCCCTCATGCTGATAATTAGAGTAGGATATGTGAATAATAGTAAAGTGAAAGTGTTTGTAAACAGTTCAAATTATTTTTGGATTTCAAACTAATATTTTGGGCTGCCACTCTGGCGTTATTTGAATTGAAAAATTCGACCTACAAATAAATTGAAACTTATGTAAATTTGCATTTTTGTAAAGTGAAGTGTAGTGAATAGGTTAAAGGTGAAACGAGATTGGATGTATTTAGAATTTTGATAGCAGTTTGAAGTTAGGAGAGCAATTCATCAAAGCGAGTTTGGTACCAGAAGATTACACAGTCATAATGATATCTGAGATTGAAAACAGATTCATTATAGTTGTTACTGACTCGAACACACTCTCGTGGTGATTGAGATAAGTAGAATTTTCAGTTTTTCTTTGATTAAGGAAGCGAGAAAGTTTCTGCTCCACATTCGTGGTACATAGTTTACTTATTGATTATTCTTAGACAAATATATAAAAATTGCTTAAATATTAATTTGTTTGACTGATTATTTGACTAATTACTTGGTGGATTTCAATGCATCAAATCCTAAATCTTGACTCGCTTGTTACTCAAGGGGATTATAGGAGATTACAGCATTGGTAAGCCAATTTGCCGATTTACAGGTAAATTTCATACTTCAGTCGAAAATGTTCCGCTTTATTTTTATCGGTAATTCGGTAAATTTTGTAGGTCACTAATGTACACTTTCTTACTTATTGACTAAATGTTTGTAAACTATGATTAAAGTCGCATTAAAAAACAGATCGAGGGCTAATGGCGACTTACTTTGTTGTTTTGAAAACTATGTCAGGTACGTGGACGACACCTAAGCTTGAATCCGTCTCTAATTTTCCACAACATGCCAAAGGGAAAACTTGAATCTTGACCTAATTAAACGTGCGTTAAGCCCGCTACAAGACCACGACTCAATGAAAACAAAGCCGGTGATGAATCCGCGGCCACACTTATTCGCTGAAAGCAATGAACTTAAGAAGTCATTTATACATGATCTAAAAGAAAGACTAACTGTTCTTTCCAATAATTTGCAAGTTCTTTTTGACACTGATCTTAATACTGGAGGAGATGAAAGGCTTTTGTAATTTTTGATAAAACAAGGAAAACTGTAATCAAGACAAAATTTTGGCATTTAACGCATCTGTGCTTGCATTAAAACCAGAACGCATTCTGCAGTAAGTTAGGTTGAAACGAAAATAATGACAGCTACTGATTGCGAAAATTAAGGATGCAGAAATCCTTCGATATAGGCAACTACATTATGCGTGAAAGAGAGAAGTAATTTATTGATCGAAACCAAAACAGAAACTCTTGAAAATTAGCATCTGGTACCAAAAATATTAAATAAATCGTTCAAAGGAGCTGGAGAATTTCAGCAAGAAAATATATTCAAATTGTGTACAATTCCTTGACGATTATAAACCCAATAAGTGTGGAAACTGAAAGAACATTATTTTGTGCAAAATTTGTATCACGATCAGCAGTTCAAATTGTTGGTCATTTACATTTATAAAATACTTATTTCTTAAAAAGTATGTCAGCAAATAGATCACGCATGTACTTACTTATTCTATACTTTTCTTGATAAACATTATTCGTCTCACATATTACTCAAAATTTGTTATCAAACTCTCGAACTTTATTGATATTATTTATAGGCAGAAAACAATTTATAGTGATGGCTTAGTTGACTATTTTTAGAATGTGTTATGATTTACATAAAGGAATTTTTTGATATTCTGGCAATCTCCCGGTGTTCTTATAAACAACTGATAAAAATTATTTTTGTTTTTGGCATTTTTAAACTTGGTGTTATCTTGTTTTACGGAATTACCGTTAATCGATAAATTCAGCAAATTTGTTATAAATATAAATAGTGATGTTTGCTTTGATTATTTTTAGAATATGTTATTGTTTGTAATGTGGAACTTTTTTTTTTCGAATATTCGCGGCAATTTGCCAGTGTTCTGATAATTAAAATTAATTATTCTTGCTCATGGTGGATCTAGATATTAGTGTTGTTTTGTTTTACTGAATTACTGTTTATAGATGAAGTAATTATATAGGAAAATTCGCAATCACTAGTGATGCTTAACTTTAATGAATATTTTTTTAGAATATTCTATGGTTTGAAATATGTAACTTTGATTTTCGCCGGTGTTTCTGTAATTTGTATTAATTGTTCTTGTTCTTGATACTTCACATTTTCTAAGTAGATGAAACTCTTCATTAGTGTTTGAATATATTTACTTCTGCATAATGCGTTTTACTTATAAGTTGTTATTTATTCTAAACATTTAAAAAAAACAACATCTCAAGAGCTTTCTAATTAATTACACGACTCATGAAACTACTTTACTCCAGAATATATATATATATATATATATATATATATACATAATTTTATTTGCTTCTAGGTGTTGCAGTTATTTTCAAAATGCAAGCAATATATCCTTTTTAAAGTATTCTTATCTAATTTAAAACAAGAAACAATGTATTAAAATTTGTACATAAATTCTGTGATGATACATATGCTATGTTTCCATTTAATGTGAAGCAGTCTCTCATATTCTGAACGAAAGATCTGTAGTAGAATCAGGACTAAAGATCACGGTGACCTGTAGTTTAAAATCTTGATGATCATTGAACACAGGGCTTGGCTATAATTGATCACGAGCTCCCTATCATGAGCAATCAGCTATATCTGATGTGTCACACACAAATATAAAATCGCAAATAATTTTAAATTATAGTAATACGTATATCTTATAATAACTAGTTTCATAATCAGAAAATGATTTAAAACAGCACGCACACGAAATTCTCCTAGTTAATAGAAAGTATTCAACTTAACAGCAACATCACCAAATGCAATTGCTATTCAAAGCAATTGCTATTGATGACGGCTTTCGTAATTTTGAAATGCGTCAAATGTCGCAAGCAATATTTGATCTTCACCAAATTTTCCCGTCCAATGTTTGGTGAAGTTTGGCACCCCAGTTCATTGAAGCATTCGTTATTAGAACCTTTTTAATCGCTCTTAGAAGCCTACGACTTGACTTGAACATCGTTAGCATTAATTTTCGACCTTGACTTGTGATTGCAATAATGGTAAACTGAAATGTTAACCTCACATTATTACCTGAAATTCATCATTGTTTTAAATGTTAATTCTGAAAATTAAGTATATGAATATTAATACGCTTTTTTGTACTTATTTCCCTGGTCCTGGGCTTTAATTATTTCATTTAAGAATTAAAAGTAAAATTAAAAATAAAATCGTGGAAATAAATGAGCGCATATATGTGTGCATAAAAAACGTTGCACTAATGACTACTGTCAGTCAGGATGAAAATGAAATAATAAATGTTGCAGCTTTCGAAAACATAGCTTTCCCAATAACTTGGATATCTGAAACTACTTTACCCATCAAGGAGAAACTTGATTTAACGATCGAAACAAAAACGGAAATGCAACATAATATTCCACTTCGAAACATGATGTTGACAAAAAGGTCATGAATTTATTTAAATATGTCATATTTTTTTTTTACATTGACATATATAAACATTATTAATGCTATATAAGCATTAATTTACATATTTTTTTTTAAAAAAATTGAATTTGATTAATATTGCTTGTGTTCAAAATACAATTTATTTTCACTTAGAAGCTAGAAGAATCATATATAATATCAGTTAAATTTTCGTTTTATATTTTCGTTGCTCAATTCCTTAAATATATTAATACTTGGTAATCTACTGGTAAACCGATAATTAATAATTAATATTTTTTTTTAATTTACCGTTATACCGGTAATTAGTAATGGATAATTCTTGGTAATTTACCAGTATACCGGGAATTGATAATTAATAATTTTTGGTAATAGCGGTATACCGGTTTTGTTTGAAAATTTTACCGAATTACCAATAAGGTGAAGAATTGGTGAATTTGCGGTCATTATCAATGACGAATCAGTTACAGAAGCTGATTAAAAATGATATAACCAGAAGATTATAATTAAAACTTATAGTCATACGGGAAGGGGGTGAATTCTCGCTTCAGCTTATTTCGTACCCATGGAGTGACTCAATGTTTTACACTAGCTTTCCCGGATTAATATCAAATATAAACAGGGTGTATCTAAAACGAGAGAGATCCAATTCTAAATTGTTATGCTGTTGAAATTACGAACGAATGTTATATAGTTGGATGAGACGTGACCTACAAGCTTAGAAAATCACATCTAATAGGCCTCCCACGTATGAAAGACGGAGAAATCGCGCCTATACGCAAGTCTGTTGAGAAATGAACTCAGCTCAGCAAAAGGTGTTTTGTGTTTTTCATTTAGCAAGATTAAGTCAGTGATTATAGCGCAGCGTGCTTTTCCTCCTCGCTGTAGTATTGATCCAGCGTTGCGAAAGAACTTGTACCGTTTACATTAAGAGTTCGAAAAAAACAGTATGTTTGTAAAAAAGTCCAGGTCTACCATCCATTTCTAATGACAGATATTCAGTCTCCAGACATTACTCCATTTCACTATTTTGTGGGGATATGTAAAAGAATTTGTTTTTATGCTATCCTTAACTACAAACATTGAGGGCCTAAAACGCAAGATATTAGAAGCAGTGACATATTTCAACGTTATAACAGCGCAGAAAATGTGGAACGAATTTAGCTATCTTCATGTTATACATGTTACTGAATGCGGACACATAGAAAATTTACAATGCCATTGATGAAAATTTTATACTTTGTGAGATTCTTAAATGAGTTGCTTTACTTTTGCAGCTTTCCATTATAGAATATCACGGTTCAAATGAGAGCCATTTTTTTATACGCACAGTCCTTTATGTTTAAAAATGTACATGATAACGAATTTTATAAACACTATGCATTGAAGTTTGCTCTATGGACTCGAATTCTAGATTCGGTCAGAAGTCACAGATAACGATTTAGTAACTCTGACCATTCGACTACCGCGGCCCTTTTCTTTCTAGAGCTGCTAATATCATCATTAACCACTTCCGAAAAGGGATATTAAGGAAGCAAAACAGCCAATCATTTTTGAAGAAGTTTCCTAAGTATTTAAGCATCTAAGCATTAAGCCTTAAGAAACGAAAGTAACCTGCTTACGATAACTATTCAAAAATATTATTAATAAGAAAAAATTTAAAAAGAAATTTTGTTAGGGTTACTGTACTTTCTTTTAATAAGGAAACCTTTATTTTTCAAAATCTTTAGAATGTAAGATTTACAAAATTAACGATATGTATTGATTGTTTTTATAGATGGGTTATCCGCGGCTTCCTACACTTGGGGACTGTTTTACGAAGTTCGATACATAAAATAAAATTCCAGCCAACCAAAGGAAACGGGAATCTATGCAAAATAAATTAGCTAAATTATTATAATGAATTCTAAAAATGTAAATATAAGATTAGCCATATTTGGTATTGAAGAGACTGGGATGTTGGATGTTATCGATTAAAGGATAGTGACTAGTAGCCATTAGTCGTGGTTGAAGTGTGTTAACTTACATCAATAGCTGATGGATTGTTAAGAACTTTCCAGAGTGCAAGGACTTTGACAAACCCAATCTAACTACTAGTGTTTATGATTAAATTCCCTTAGATCAAAGCAAATGGATAAAAGAGCAATTTAATTATTGTTCCATGCTAGATTACTGGCACGTCGGAGGTTAATAGACTAAGAGAGAGAGTGAGCAACCGTTGTATATTCATAAATTGATAAAAATAAAAGATTTAGACTTAAAATTGTCTGTTTTATTTATTTAAAGTGAATTTCTGTGACTGATTCTTTTTTAAGATTGAAAGAAATTTAAATAATGTCCGTCGAGATAAATAACAGGGATGTGTTACATTATGCAAATGTATTTATTTAGTATATCTATATAATATATATCTGGGAACTGATCAAAAGACTTTTTTCAAGATTAAGTGTAAAGTTAAATTTAATGATACCGCATAATGTGGATAAAAAACTAATCAAGTTTGCAAAAGGTTACATGGCGATGCATTCATTTTTAAAAATCGATGGAAAGCTTTTACAAATTCATTATATCTATCCATTATTCAATATTTATATATTCACCAAAAATTTTATATAAAGTTATTTCCAGACGAATGAATTTAATTTCTTTATCAGATTATCAGCTTTACAGTGCAGAAGCTTATATATTAAACTGTATATAATGAATGATAAAAAGATGCAACAGCTGTCCTTCATATAACACTTCTGTGGCATCAGGTTGTCAAATGAAGCATGCCAAAAATTATATTTGTTATTATTCTAAATGAAAATGGTATTGGACACTTAAAAAGTGAAAAAATAATATATTCTCAGTAAATATAGCTTAATTAAATTTATTTTTGTGCAGGAGTGGCTGAAAGACCACCTTACGAACAAGTACTTTTTCGGAAACAAAGTGTATACTTCAAAATGTTACTTGATTATAATTTCCTTCGAAAAATAGTTGTCATTATTAACCATATTATTAGTTCATGAATATTAAAGAAGGTGTTTGAATTCCTTTTGAAGTATTACTTATGAATTGTATATATATTTCATATAATGGAAATCAATTAGTGCATTATATAATTGATACGGAATCCTTCACTATTTCAAAGTCTATTTGACCTAGTAAAGTATAGTTTATCAAAAGTTAAAGCCCATTGGTTATAAATTCGTTTTAAAAAATAGTTTTTTACATAAACTAAATATTCTATTGATTCATGAAGGGTTTTGGAGACGCATGACTCCTCTATAAACAGTTACTTATGAATTATATATATATATATTTCCAGATTTATATAGGATCATTTCGTGTGTTAGTAATCGATATGGAATCTATTACCATTAACAAAGTCCATTTGACATAGTCAAGTATATTATATTGTCTGCCTAAAAGCAGTTCATTGGTTCCCATTTTTTCTTTAACTAGTTGCGAAACTGAATACTTTATTAGTACATGTAGTATGTTAAAAATGCATGAATTTCTTTTAAATTAGCTATTATGAGTCCTTTATTCCTTTCCAGTAAATCTGGATAAATATTTTTGTTATTGAATTGATATAAAATCTTTTACTCTGTCATAAAGTCTATTTGACATATATTGAAGTATATTACATAATGTATCTAAAATCAATTAGTTACAATGTGCTTCTAAAATTTTTTGACAAATTTAAATATTTTATTAGTTTATGAGGTGCTTTGAAAATACATAAATTACTTTTAAAGTTGATTTTATGAAATTCTTATACATTTGAACTAATGAACAGCAACTCCTGTGTTATATTAATAATACGAAATCCTTTACTATCCCAATATCTATTTACTAAATTCCTAGTATTAGTTCATATACTCCCTATATATATTTATATACATTACTTAAATATTCAATCGTTAATAAAATACTTTTTTTCATCCACTCAAGTTCAATTACATTTTTTTAAGCTTGTACTAAATGACACTTGATGTTAATACATTTTTTTTTTCGAATATTCATTCAGTAATTAAATTTAATTGGCGAAAATGCAGTTTAGCCTTACCATTTGGCGAGATTTCAAAAATGGACAAACTTGGCGATTTTTTCGACTGAACGTTAAGTCCGTGAAGCAGACCAGAGTAGTCACATTTAGCGAATACCGCCAATAATTCCTGTCACCAAGGGTGTTTAGGTAAAACTGCATTCCAACCATTTAATTCACCGGATGAGTTAAGAAACAAGCCAATGCTTCGACTACGTTATTTGTCTTGCAATGGCAAAGTTGGTGAAGCGTCGGCGTAGAATCTTCATGCCTTCGGATGGAATCGTCGAAGCATAATTTTTTTTTATTTGATTTTCAAATAATTAATTTTCGTTTGATTTGGGACAAAAAAATTTCTCTTATATAAGATATATAGCAGGATATAAATTTAGGAATAAATACCGTCAGTGATGAAGCGTGTAGATCGCTGGAGACAAATTTCTTTTGCCATTTAATATTGTGATTCTGTCATATGTATATATATTGATATTAATTGTAATTATTTAATAAAAAGTAACTAAAATAAAAAATTTCTTTGTTGACCTAAATAGGAATTGACTTTAATTTTTTTTATGTATTACTTGTTATTACTACTTTCGTAAGACATCGTTTATCGCTTCTTAGATTAACTTCGACTCCTCGATATAACTATGTCAATACATTTTGCTAAGTTACAACTTACATTTTTATTCCGTTCAGCATGTTCTTATTAATTTTATTATGAATTAATTTTTATATGATACTGTAAAAAATTAAACGGGAGAAATATATGGCACAGTAAACTGGTGTGTAAATTAATTTGAAATTCTTTCAATTTATACACGCATGTATTGTATGTATATTATATGCTGAAAGCTGTAGCAGGCGTTTACTTTGTAAATTAGAAATGGCGGTAGCACTGGTAATTTTATTCATTTTGGCAGGTAACAAAATGGAAATTGATGACTTTAAATTTCTTGTGTATCAAGTGAAATCTGCAAATTTTTATATTGAAGTAAGATAAGGAAAGAACTTCATTACTAAATTTAACTGATCGCATATTTAGGTTTTCCGTAGATAATATCATATTATGTAAATTAATATAAAAACAACTAAATTTAAAATGAAATATATTTGCATTTGTTCGCTGTACCTATAGACTACGTGTTAAAATGATCTTGTTAAAGATGGTATCATTTGAAAAACATGTCTTCAGATTTTTTTTTTTTTTTTTTTTGGCCAATTGATCTCATTTAGAAAAAACATTATTCCATGTTTCTTTGTCGAAAAAATACTCAAAAGAAAAAAAGAAATTACCATATTCCATTCTTGAAATCGTTAAAGTATTCGTGAGTTTTCAAAAATTTAAAAAACACTTGAATATATTTTCAAACTCAAAAATATAAAGTAATCATACACAAAAATTCCTTTTTCACTTTTCGAATATTTTTTATTCCATGCGAGTAAAAGTAATAGTCTAGCTTCAAGAAGAAAAATAATAAACTCTGTAGAATTAGCATGATACTAGAAAATTCATGGGGATATGATGATGACAGTCTTAATTAACTTAAATATATACATTGTTGATTGTGGCGAAACATGTGCACACAAAATCGTGTGCTGCAGGAGAATTGTGTACAATACTGCACATATTAAGGATTTGTTTATACATAATAAAAAAATGATTGGGAAAAAACCGTTATATACAAATACCTTATATTTGCGTATAACGGATACTTTTCATACATGCAATAAGATTGAAATTTACGGGTGCGAACTATACGCCCGATATAAAAATGATAGATATTGTTAACGCTTCTTCACATTCTAAATCCCACTTATTTTATTGTTGTCTTAAATTTCCTTTGTATGGTTTATTATTGTACATATCTGAAGGCTAAACTAAAGGTCCTCAATCATCAGAATTATCGTGTCTGTTCTAGGAATAATTGCCTTTATTTCATAATTTTTTCATGTGTTCTGTTATATTGGATCAGTTTTAATCTAACGATTTTCTGGACTTTTAAGGCCCGTACTGCTTTTGTTGAACGTTTGTTACTCAAACTTTTACTGCGTTATTAGTCCATCCGTCTTTTCTCGTGAACATGAATTAAAACATCACTTTTCCAATTACATTTTTCGAATAGTCTTTTTCTTTTTTAAATATAGCCATGAGTTTTAATTTTTTACCTTCCACTAAGCAGGAAGGACCTAAGGTTAATTAAAAATTTTCGTGACTTGTTTTCATCAGAATAATCTTTGCCACTTTCACATCATATTAATTATATTCAGCATTATAATTATATGGATTTTAAAATGCTCTACAGAATTTAATACTCTCTTTTTAAATATTCACATACAGTGTACTTAACACAATACCAAACATCCTAGCTGCATCACGTCTTCCGATTTCTTTCGAAATTGAATGAATTTACAACTGAAATCGACACTGTATTTGTTTCATTTGGTAGGACATATATTTAATTATAAAAGGAACGCTATATCAACTAGATATCAATCTGTCACATCTATTTAAGCTATTATATTTTAATGCAAACATTTACTTCTATTAATACTTTAATAATAAATGACAAAATTAGGAATTTAATTAAATTCCAAAATTAAATATATTTTTGTTAAAATTAAAGAAAAAGATCTGAAAAACACTACTGGTTATTAATATTGCTATACCTGAGAGAAAAACATATAACAGATCCTTATTTATTGTACATTGGATGGAATGATTGCTTATTAACGTCCGACTGAGAAGCAACACGAGTATTGTTGGTAACTGACTTCGTAATTTTGGACATCAGTCAAATGACGAGGACCACATCTGATCTTCTATCTCCTTCTCCAAACATCCCCACAATGCCAATGGAATGTTTTGAGAATTCGCCAGATTTAACACTCATCGACCTCGCAACACGGCAAGTCTTTATTGTGGTCAGGGCTCGAACCCACGGCTAGATGACAACTACGCCGGTCGTGAATCCGTGACCATGACCATTAGGCTGCAGCAGCCGCTATTTATTGTACATGATCGTATACATTATAATGAGAAGAAGGCATGATTTAATTTTTCAGGATGTGTGTGTGATTGGTTCTTAGAAAATTTACTAAATTAAATATCCGAAACTGTATAATTATTTAATGAATAATGAATTATAATAATAAGGTAGAAATATTAATATTCAATAATAATGATATATAAAACATAATACAATGTCTTTAATACTTATGGTTAAAAATAACTACATTACACTTATGTCATTATGTATCAATTCTTATTAAAAATATCTGATTGTATTAAATCATTTATTTCGTTTCCTTTTAATTAATATTTAACTCAAATTAATCAAACATTCATTTGTTGAGTGTAAAATTAAGTAAATTATTCATACAAAAATAAAAATAGAAAAATAACATTCAATAGCAATTAGTAAGAAGATATGACGCAATGTCTTGAATAATAAAAGTTTAAATCAAATATGGCTTAATTTTATCCATAATGTACATTCCTTATAAAAAACATGTATCTTTTTTGCTTCATTTTATTCGCATTTACTCATTTTTAACAGAGCGCTTATTACTATAAAGTAAATAGTTACTAAGTTAAATGCAAGAATATTTAAAACACTATAATAACTTTCAATAGGCAAAAATAAGAAGCACTATCATAAATTATAAAGGTTTAAATCAATTACTTCACAGTTTTATTCATAATGTTATTTTCTTATTGAAAATGCATCATTACATACATCAAATCACGTCCCTTTATTCTTATTTAATAATTCTTAACAGAAATTAAGCAAACGTCTTTTGCTACAAAGTAAATAATTAGTCAAATTAAATATTTGAGAATTCAAAGCAGAATAATAACGAGACAGAAAACATGACGCAATGTCATAAATGCTTAAGATTTAAATGAATTACGTCATACTTTTATTCATAATGTGAATCCCTTATTTAATGTGCACATCATATTAAATCACCTTTTTTATCACTTTAAACACTTCAAACATAAATTAATCAAACATTTTTGGTATAAAGAACTAAATTAACTAAATTAAATGCATGAAAAATAGCAGCAGCAAAATAACGTTTAAACATTTTGACAAAAATCATAATGACACGATGTCGTAATATAATGTTAGATACGTTTGAAAAGCATAACTAGGTATTTGCTTTGGTAAAGAAAAAAAAAGTCAAATTTATTTTCCTTCCAATTTAAGCTCCCGGACAATCTTTTTCTTGTTTAACATCTTAATGTTATCATCAAGTTTGTTCAATTAAATTGCGAACATTCTAGAAAACACAATTTCGAATTTTCAACGCTCTCGTTATTTCCAGCGCGCCATTAAATAAAGAACGTGATATTTTCCCATCAGTATTCAAAACTTCCTTATTACTTTCGTTTGGTTTGTAAAGATGAGTTGAGTTGCAGGCTTTCTGGATGCGAAATGCAATTAGAAAATGCTAAGATTTAGAGACTATGAGCGTTCCACTAATGGAGGATTCGTATCTGGATTGTAGGAGGAATCGTGCTCTCAATTTGTATAATAATGGATATGTATCTAGATATAACGTGGCTTAATTGGATTTATGGCATATCACACAATGCTGTAAATTATGTTAGAATAACTGTGCGTTCATTGCTAAATTGTCATTGGTTTCTGTTATCTTCCTTTGTGGTAATGAATTAAAGCATAATACTTAGAGATCATTTGCACCGGAGATATTATTTCGAGAAATTCTTATTGGAGCAAGTTGTGTTCGGTAATGAAAATCATTTGTGAAAGAAATGTTTCCGAAATAATGTAATTATTTCACTTAATTGGTATTTACTGTTTGCAGTTTGTAACATAATCCTGATTAAGAAGTTTCATTTTCCTTAAAATAGGGGAAACGGCTTATGGTTTTGTGATGTGAAATGATCGGGGATATGATTGTATGTGTATGATAGTATAAAAATAAAGGATCCGTATGCAAAAGTAAAGAATCCATAAATTAAAAATATTAACGTATAGGAAGTTATACGTAAAGAACTGAGCATAGTATTTTTCAATGTATGTTTCAGAATTTTTAAAATTATGTTTCACCTTTGATATAGTTTTCTGAAAATTTGATGCTACAATGAAACATTACTACATTGAAGTAGGAATATCATAAATATACAAGAACTCAGGAAAATTAAAATCAGGTTTTCAATGAACGATACTAACCCAAACAAAACTGCGGTGAGATTTTATTATCTGACTTTTCTGTCGTCATAAATATTAGCCTAATCGGAAATTTAAAATTAAAGTTAATTCCAAGCACCGGTAAAGAATTAAAATAGGCTCCCAAATGTTACTTAAGAATGTAGTCATTTATTCTTGAAAGCCTTGTTAATTGTTTTTTTTTTCAAAGAAACTTAAATATACAGTCAGAAAGAACCCCCAGTTGTTTGTTGACGGGAGATTAAGGAATAGATTTTTCTGCAGAACTTATAAAAATTAATTATTAGTTTCCCAGATGTAAGAAAACATCAAATTATAGATTACTTAGCGTAACTAACTCTTCAAAGTTTTGAAAACTAAATACCACTACAATTCCCCTTCTCCTCGAAAAGAAATCATTATAATATATATCTTCTTTTAACCAAAAAATATTAATAGCTCCTGTCACATAACTGTAAATTAAAGTTAAACAAAATAGAAGAGAAAACAATAATAGGCAATGGGATTAGGCTTATATATTGACATTAAATGCTTACGATTTAACCACACATAAAAAAAATAATAACCCCGTAATTCCCGTTCAATGGAACAATCTGTGTATTCCAAACATTCAATAATATTCAGAGCATCCCGCACATTCTGATACCAACTCTCCGAGCACAAGTTAGGGAGTATAATTAGTGTTAAGTGTCAGTATATGGTTTCGTGATAATTTGAGGCACAGAATCTAGACAGTTATATTGCTCTGTACAACTGAATACTAATTGTGCATATCGAACGTGATTAATATTAAATTACGGATTTGTGTTCATTGTCATTGGACGAATACGTGTGACGTGACTGAGTAGTGCACTGCATTTACTTCCTCAATTGTTTACAATGTATTATGAATACATGTAAAATAATGTGATTAATAATAATATGCATTAAGAGATCAATGGTTGTATTTATTCATTATCCTTTGACAATTTTCTTTCAAAGTAGTAAACTGGATTATATTACGATCTTTAAATTAAACTAGCGATTAAAGAACGCATATTATTTAATGAAAAAAATTACGCAATTAATGTGAGTATTTTAAATTGTCCTAAATAATTAATGCATCATTTCGGCCATAAATTACCACACATCTTGGACTTCTCTAACTTTCCTGCTTTAGCGTAAGGGTGGTACACATCAGAAAAACAATTTGTGGTCAAATTATTGATTTGTTTTTATTTTTCATCTCATATTAAATTCCAATCTTTTATCTTTAAAATTATGTTTGAATTTTGTTTCTATCTTATTTAGAAGCTAGGTTACAACTACTTAATATTACTTGATCATGATTTCTCTGACCGGAAAGGCTCCAAAAACGACATTTTTCATTACTGCAAAACACAATATCTCAAAATAGTATGCATCAGTGAACCAGAAATTTTAGATGTATGCTTTTCATATACTTATACGTAGAATAGATTACTGAGAACTTATTCTAAGTAGAAGATTTGTATATTGCAATAAAAAGAAAATTACGAATGACTTTTAAAGAAAAATTTCAGTGCTCTTGGAATTCGAACTATAATAGCTTCCTACCTAAGGTCTATATTATAAGAATAATAATTCATTTTCCAGATAAGATTATTTTTCTGTATTATTGAATTTACAAAGTATCACCATATTTATTTTCTTATGAGTTACCATGATTTGTGGAATGTGTTAATGTTTGCTTTTATTTATATAAAATACCCTTTTGACTGTAAAAATATATACTAACAAGACTTTTCTTAGGTATTTTTCAAATTTTTAAACCTTATAAAGTCATAAGATATGCATTTCAAGGAAACATTTATGTTAGTTAAAAAAAATTTTCAAATGCAATGAAGCATGATGTGGTAATATTTTTAAAGCCGCACAAAATATGTTAGTTACCTGTATTTTTTTCATAATAATTTTTAATCAAAAAGGAAGTATATTTTGGATTGCATTCATATGTGTTTTTGATTCAGACTTTAAACTTTTGCCCTGCCTCTTTTTTTTAAATTGAATGCACATTTTCATTTCACATTTAATTTCCTGAAAAAATGCATTATAAATTGCAAACATTAAGATCTAAAATGTTTCAAAAACCACTATACATTATTCATTCAAAATTAATTATTATGAAAATGATTTATTTTGTTGATATGTAAAATACAGCTTATCAAAAATAATTAATTTGCTAATTATGAAGTAGAATAGAAGTAGTAAAAGTTTGCTCTTACTTTTCAATGATTTTTAGTAAAAAAAAAAGTATGATTACAATAAACATTTTCTGTATCAATAATTGCTGCAGTTTCTGGAAGAAAGACTGCATCAGCATAAATGACAATGACAAACATCACTGTTAACATCACATAAATGACAAACATCACAGTGAACATCACAATCTAAAATTCTTGACCTATGTCAAGAATTTTACCTATCCGTTAAGAAAAAATGAATTCTAAAACAAAAACAAAAAAGTAATAAAATACCGATAAAAAATATTGAAAATATTCTAACATCTACTCGAGAGTACTAATATTTATTCATTTAAGACGTCCGTATACGTACTTAAAAAAATTTAAATTTTACTAATGCAAACACAAATAATTACAGCAAACAGAACATCATTTTTTGAAATCGTTAAATCGTATTTTTCATTTCATAATTATTATATTCTACATAAATGATTCTTCAATAATATGAATGTTCGCTATGTGAATGCTGGTTTGAATATGGTTAAAATGTAACTGTTCCGATATCAAGTGAAGAGTGAATGAGGCACGTGAGTGTATTCAAGAGAAATAAAGAATATATATACAATAAAGTTCGCGCAAAGCAACTGGTTGGTCTTTAGTGGGGTGAAGGACAGCACCTAGATGATCCAAGCTATTTACAATGCCATCGTACGAAACATTGCTTAGTGCGCGTTAGTGGCACATCAGTAGAAAACCGACACCCATTGATAGTTTTAATTTTCAAACACAGAAACACCACGGCAAAAATTAAAATTTATTGAGAATACTATTTATAATTTTATCGAATTCTTATTATAATTAATGTTTTGTTATTATAAATTGATTTTAGTTTCCTTGGCTGAAAAAAGCGTATTTTACAATGTTCATTTTTTTTTTTTTATAATTTCATAGATTAACACATACGTTAGAATAATAAGTAATTTCCTCTTAAAAATATTTTTCAATCGTTTCTACTTAGATATTCGCTTGTAAAACAAAATATAGTATATTTACGACAAATTTGAAGAAGTTTATATAAGGCTTTAGACAAAAACCCATTAAAGAAATATTTAGAGATAAGTATCTTTACTTAATCTCATTTACTTTTAGCTATTTACTTTAGGTTTATAATTAAATATTTGTAATGAATTATTGTGAGAATAATTTTTTTTAGTTGAAAAACGAATAATTAAATGTTTTACCTAAAATAAATATTATTTCAATTATTCAATGAATTTCAAATATATGTACGTAATAAAAGAAACCTTTAACATGTAAATAAGGACTGTTTCCTTGTTTGGATTTTAAAGGAAGGATTGAACAGAAGGAAACCCAAATTACTTTGTTAAACGTTAAAGATCTTTATAAAATTATAAAAATCACGAATCAAATGAATTTCTTACATTATTGGAAAATATTTAAATAATTTATAAACATTTAGGAGTAATATTTAATTTCCATAGGGTAGGTACTTAATATTCTTTTGTAAATAATTTTTCTATTATTTATTTCACAGTTAATATTTATTCATATTTTATAATAATTATATTTTATGAGTATTTTGTGACATATAATATTTCATATTAAACTATAACTATTTTAAATTTATTTTATGAAGTAGATTTTAAATTTAATTATTTCGTAGACATTTTATAAGAAATAATTATACAACAAATATTGTCTAAATTTTAAGAGAGAATAAATCTACGTTATAAGAATTATTGTTTAGGTACATAATGATGGAATCGTTAAATGAAAATATTTTGAAGTAAAATTAAAAGCAATTAGTGAGATAATTTAATAATTATATTCTTAGAATAATTAACTGTTTTATAACTACATTCTTTTGAAATTGAATTTCATCACTAAAGATATTCTATTACGAAAACCTAGCGTATGAAAATGAATTAGCATTCCAAGGATCTCACAGGAATTCCGAGAAAGATTTTCTCTGTAATATTTTCGCCGTTTTCTACTCCATACATACGAGTAAATTAATATCCTCATTTATATATGTAACAATGTTATAAAGACACCTTAGGCACATTTCAGCGATCCATATATCTCTTAAAATATAACGAGCTTAATGTGATAATTCTTTGTAGTCTAAATTTTAGAACGTTACTTCCAATAGTAAGTAATAATATTATTAGCAGTACTTCTGGGTCAAAAGAGTGAATAGTGAAATTGAAAGAACGAAAGTTGGGAGAACTGCTAGTGGCAAAATCTCTTTTTTTGTTCTTTTATTTCCTTTCAACATTTTAAAAACAATATAAAATTGGGAAAAGGAAACTCTATCATCATAAATGTGGTCTGGTCTCGGCATTAAGTGATTTTCCTAGGGGGATCCCGTTTTTCCGATAACTTTAGAAGGCAATAAAAACATTCCGCTTTAGAAATTATCTTCGAAAGCTATAAGCGACAAAAATTTATTTCACTAAGATATATTTTATCTGTAATAGTTCTTTGCTTCCCTTTTCAACGTTTTATAAAAACACTTTGGAAATTAAATTTCAATTTCATAGTTTTTACTTGATTTAACTATAGATATCCAGACGTTTCTTTTTTCAGAGCTGGAGCTACAACAGGATTTTATCAAAATAATTACATAAATTTCTATTTAGATATTTCTAAATATTTATCATTTCATAATAGTATTGAATAATACATGAAAATTAGAAATAATCAAGTGTTTCAATATGAATATATTTGATAATTATCAAATATATTCGTATTAAAACTGAATTGTGCATATCTTTTTAATACATGCAAAATTCAGTCTTCATCAAGTCTCAAAATTTACTTGCCTTATTAAATTCTATGGGATTTGTATCCTAGAATTCGTATGTGTTTCACTGTAAATTATTTATACTTCTACATGTATGTAAAAAGCAGTTTTTATAAAATTTCGAAATTCTTAAGATCTATCTTAGATCTATATGATCAATGTTCCAGAATTTCTGTATTTTACTGTAAATAATTGGTAATAAGTATTACTTTTATGTAAGAAATGTATTTAATAAACTATTCTTTTATATAAAAAGAGAAAAGCACTCGAATATTTAGTTGGCTTCTTCATCATTTTGTTTTAAAAATTAAGTAAAAATATTTTTATTTTAAATGTGTGTTTTAAAAATATGAAAAACTCTTCTTAAGTATCTAATTTTAAAAATAAATAAATATTAAAAATAAATAACATTCCTTTTCTTCAGTTTATTAAAATTAAATATGGAATTTGGCTTATAGCTTGCGTTAGTATATTTTATGTTAAATCTAATTTAATTATTTAAAAATTTAGTTTTCTTCAAGTAAACGTATGTGAGATAATTTATTTAATGATATATTTCGCAAGTATGTATAATATTAAATGATTTAGCAATATGTATTTTTTATTAATTTATTTTTATTTAAAGTATTGTTGAACAAAGTAGTAACATCCAAATGGAATAATTTCATACAGCAAATAATCTGCAAAATAGTCTTTTTATATGTATTCTATCGAATTTGGTGAATGAAAAGAATTTTGTTAAGCTGAAATATTGATTTTAGTTCTTTAATTCAAGCGATTCTATTAATTTAGTTATTTCATAATATTCATTTTCTCGGAAAGCAAAGTACGTGAAACAATTGATTTAAAGATAAAAGTCATAATCATATACGGTAATGAAATGATTTAGTAACATGAAATATGACATCATTTATTTATTTTTTAAAGCACTGTAGAACGAAATGCTAATCTCAAAGGATATTTCATTCAGCGAATACTCTACAAAATAATTCTCTGCTGCGCATTCTATTGAATTTAGTGAATGAAAAGAAATTCGTTGCTTGTTTTCTTTCGGAGATAATATTCTTGTGAAATATGTAAACACTATACAAATGCAGTTTCAAAATTCAGTATACTTCGTTTCATGATTCTATAAATCCTTTCATTCTAAAATAAGAAATATTACTTCTAAAATGTAACAAACAACGCCGAAAATATGGCAAATGTAGAGCGTATTACATTACATTTTACTATTCTTTATGCTTTACGTCCATTGAATCTTGTTAAATCTAATACGGTAAATAAATTGTACCATAAAATAGTTATTTTTATGTTCAAGGAAATATGCCTTGTAAAAATGGCGCTATGTTTCATGTAGTGTTTATATATATATATATATATATATATATATATATATATATCTGTGTGTGTGTGTCTTTTAAAAATGAGATAATTATTTAGTAATGAATATTCTTTCATATGGAAGAATATTGATGGATAAATAATTTTCATTCTATTTTTATCAGCTATGTCATACATTTAAACAGTGAGCATAAGGAACAATTAATGAAATAAATTTTGTAAATCTTTACACACCTTTTTCTACATTTATAAAAATATTTAGAGAAAGAATATTATATTAACAGTAAGAATATTATGATATATGGTGTTAGAATAAATTATTTTAATCTAATATAACAGGCTGTATGACAAAATGTGGGTATAATAGAACACAAAACGTAAATATAAAATACTTTAGAAACAAAAAAAATCAATAAACCCGAAAATTGTTACGGGTACTGTAAAATTATAAATATCAGTAGAAATAAATTATTTTTAAAATATTTATATCTAATTTTTACGGGTTTTAAAATGTATTAAAAAATTACATTTCTCGAATGAATTAAGCACAAAATTGTGGAAACTATTTTATTTTTCTGGTACTTAAGATTATGCTTCTAATACAGATATATACTGGTTTCGGGAATGTTTATTATCTAAAGTCCTTAGAAAATTTACAGATTTATCTTTAGATTATTTCATTTCTAAAATATAGAATATTTGAATTAAAAATAATTTTATGAACGTTGTGCAAAATATTCTATGATAAAACACACACACAATAATTTTATGAACGTTCTGCAAAATATTCTACGATAAAACACACACATTTGAGCCGAAGATACGAACAGGAGTTCTACAACTGTTGACTTATGTGAAATAGCGACAGTATATCTCTGAAGTTCCCAAAATAAGAAACACTTTCTCAGCTAGCAACATAAGTAAATCCGTATCTGAATTGACAATTCTTCGAATTATTTACTTACTGGCATTTGTACGGATTTTCAGCTGAGATTTGGGGAATTCTTATCAGGTTTGGCAAATATTTTTCTGCACTTAAATATTTGCCCTCATATTTTATAAAAGAATTTTTATGAGTTTTGGAAGGTTTAAGGAATGGAGCATTCCTAAAGAGTTTATTTGACAAACTGAGTGCTTCATATTCTTATCTCAAGTTTATTCCATATGTATCTACGTAAGCGGCTTATGATCTAAAAAATACTTTTTAAGTATTTAATGAATTGGCATGTCATACAAGTTAGCGAATGTCACTGAATAAATATACTTCAAGATATTTATTGTAATATTTTTATGAATATTCTTTATTCAAAAATGAGTTTGCTTACATGAAACAAACTATATTATTAAATTATTTATATTGGTAAAATAATTTTTTCAAAGTTTACTTTGAGTAGTATTATTTATCACACATACTGTTCATGCATAATGTAATTAATGACATGACAGATTTGAAAATGTCTTTGAGAAATGTCGAAGATTTATTATAAACTCTGAAGAGATTATGACTATTTCTGTCAAAAAAACATGTTATTTAAATAAAAATATTTTACATTTATAAACTATATTAAAAGTTTTAATTCAATTTTATTAACCAATATTCCAACAAATTTGCTTGTAATGCAGATTTATAATCTTTATATTTGTTAAATATCAATGTTTCAGGCAGATATTAAACCTATTATTAATTCAAATTTGAATTACAAAATGATTTTTTCTTAAAAATGTGATGTTACGCAGCTTTAGTTATAAAATTTATTCAAAAACGTTGTATAATATAAAATAATGTATACATAACTTGAAAATATTATATATATTTTGTTTATGAGGCAAAGAGAACAACGCACACTAAGCATTGAGTCTGTACAAATTAAAATGTTTTATCTAAATATGTTAAAATACTTTTGGACTTGGTCTTCTTTTTTCTTAATTATCGTAACTTAATATATTCCTATACTATTAAATTACATGATGTTTAATTCAAAATTTTGTATATTTTTCTAACCTTTTATATTTGTCTACAGCTTTCAATTTCTTCGAAATCGTAAATTTTATATATTTTATTTTATGAAATAAACCATTCATAAAATAATTAAATATTAATAAATATACTCAGATATAGTCACACAATATGTTGTTATAAAAGTTATTAATTTTATTTTAGTCAAAATTAAATAGAATAAATTATATATATATTAATTTTTAAAATTTACTCTCACTATTATTAGTCATTTCATTCTACAGTGCTTTCATTGCATGCATTAAAAAATGAAACTCTTCTAGATGAGTATGCTTTTAAAATCATGTAAAAAAATACATCGTACTCTGTATTTAATTAAAAAAGTATTTTTTATACAATTGAAGTAATTAAATGCCTATATAGATACTTGTCACAGTTGAATCATACAAATTATAACAATGTATTCTAAATTTTACTAAAATTTATAAAATTCATTATTTTGATAAAAAATATATAAATTTTTAATTTTAAATAATTTCTTAACGTTCTTATAATTCCATTCAGAAGAAATTTCGTGTAGATATGTGAGTTTGTAAAGTGACGCTAAAGTTATATCGCACTCTGGATATTACAAAAACTTCTTAAATTCTATAAATAAATAATAAATAACGCTGTAATGATGTTGAAATGTTCAATAACGGAATACGTCATAGGAAGAATAATTCAATTCAATTAAACTTTTAAATAAACTCCTGAAGTAAAATGTATTTTTTACATTTGAACAAAAATGAAGTTGGAATAATTATGCATATTATGACATAAAAATGCATAGTATATTACATTTTAAGCATTCATAGAATATCAGTTACTCGAAATCTACATTAATTCATACTACTTTTTTTTGGAAAAAAAATAATTAAAAAACATGTCACATGATTATTATAAAAGTTGAAGTCCATATCCAAAGTGAAAAAAAATATATATACACTTACCATAGTAATAATTGATTCATCTTCGTACAACTCACTTCTATCATATTCATACCCGTATTTGCAAGAAACCGTGCTATTATCTATAATCATTGAATCTCTTAAAGTTCTGTTACCAATCTCATAACATTCGGCAATGCTTGGGTTAAGTTTATTTTCATCACTTCTTGACCACATCGTTAATGGCTTGTACGTTATATTCATGTCAACATTACTGGTGGCACCGTGACACCAATGATGGGGAGTGAGTGACATAAAAACCTGGCTGTAGTAATGAGTTCCGAAAGGTATGTGTGAAGGCAAGAGCACAAACCACAACATTAGTTTCTGGTATTTTCCATAATCTCCAACATCGTGTAATATTTCATCTAGATCCATTTTTAAAGTCTCATGAACACACGTTTAACATTTGTGTTGATAAGTTATATAAACAAATATAATAAGAGTCAGACCAATAGATTAATAATCAGGTATATCTTTTCTAAAAAAAAATAATGAATTAAACTATAGTACTCTTAATGTTAAATATATTCCATTTTATCCGAAAATTTTGTTATTCTTTCAAAATGTGCACGACATTTATACACGCAATTTTCACAAGTGAATATATCATTTTTATATTCAACAGGTTATATTCCGCTCCATTTAAAATGAGAAAATAATTATAAATTGGGAATTTTTGAACAACTTTTGGTACATGTATCATGTACTTTATGAAGTCTATTTATTTATTAAAATATTTTTTTTCATGAAAAATTTAATAAATATTTTATATAAAAATCATCGATGAACAATAGTTCTATTCGATATGCTGATTTATTTCCTGATTGCAAACGAATTATGCTAAAATTTGTTAAAACTTTTTTTCGATATATTTTATTAATTTTACTTTATATCCTCAAACACTTGACTATATAATTTGATTTTTATACTTTAAAACAACAATAAACTATTTCTGAATAGTCACATCTAAACAATCTATGCACCCAGAATCTACCATAACTTCAGATATGACATTTAATTTATAAGACACATCATCTATTCACCATCCGATTTCCAAAGACTTGAAAAAAGTTAGTAAAAATTATTTAAATTTTTTTTTCCAATACATATTAAAGTTTCATGAATATCAATGAATTTTTTTTAAAAAAAAAAAGGAAGACAAAATTGAAAAAAGAAAAATCGAAATTTAAAAAACTTGCACCAACCACCACCAAAAGCAAGAGAAGTCCTAGCGAAAAAGCTCCTTCTAAAAACTAACACCAAACTTTCACTCGTCCGAGTGAGCCAGTTCACTCTGTCTCTCCGTTTTATAGTAAATGTGAGGGGAGTAGGAACCTAGGCGCGCATGCTCTAGGCTATTTGGTCGCGTGCTGCCTTTTCCACCACCCCCGGTGAAGTCTTGTCAACGCTCTGGGTAGCTTTATTCCTTATGATGCCTTATTATTTTTTTATTCCTTATGAGGGATACGGAAATATGGTTTTATTGTTCTAGCAGAACACATCTTTCAGAATGAATTTTTTCTTCCGTTTTTTATATCTTCCCCTTTTTGTTCCCTGTCCCTCCCACTCTCTCTCTCTCTTTCTTTTTGTCTCCTTCCGACAAAAATTTTGTGGGAAATGGGAATTATATCCAAAGTCGAATTAGAGTTTTTTTCCCCCTCTTCCTTGACTTTTTTTGGGAAGTATTATTTCCCCCCTTCTTTTACTTCGTTTACAAGACTCTAGGGATTACTGGGATGAGAAAAAAAAATGTTGGAGAGTTTTTAAGTTGAGACTGATATTTTTTTAATGTGATCTTATAATTTGGTAGCTTTTTTTTCTCTTCAAAATGTATAGGCTCAAGTTTCCTTTTTTTTTTTTTTTTCTTTGAGATGATTATTGGAACTACAAGAAATTTACAGCTGTACTAATGCATTAGTAATGTTTCCTTTTCTTCACGATATCTCTCTTTCGGGTCACTGAAATCACGTGACCTCATTGATTGTTAAGTAGGAATGTTAGAATACCAGGGTAATTATGATACTTGGAGCGGCAGATATCTTAAACAAACAGAAATCGAAACTAGTGCGTCAATTTTAAACACAAAGTGGGCGAAAATATCTTAATGTGTCACAAGTAAAGTTTTTAAATTTATGCTTACAAATTTATTTATTTCATAAGAGAAATTAATTACATTCTTCGTCCTCGATTTTAAAATAGTTTTATTGCTACCTCATTTTCATAATACCGATTATATACTTAAGACTTAAAAGTTATTTAAGTTTATAATTACAGGAAAGTAATAACAGCTTTAAAATAAGGAATACTTTTCGTTTCTCATGTTCCAAGTTAAAATAACTTCATGTCAGCTTTATTATATAAAACTTAAGAAAAAAACAATATTTAACTATAAGTTTATACTATATAAGTTTATAGTACAAAGTATTATAATACCTCATCTTTCAAGTATTTCTGTCAAATATATATTTAGATTTGATGTAAATTCTTAAATGTGTTAAAATTTCACAAAACTATATTGTCTTGTTAAATTTAATTAAATCAAGATTAAAATAATTATTCAGTTAATTAATAAAAATGGAATTAATGTATTGTAAAATTAAAGCTAAAATCAGATAAGACTTTAATTTGAAGCATATACTTTTTTTTAATATTTGTATTCTTACGTGTAGTAAATTTTTTAAAAAGTGTGCGCAATGCTTATATATAATATGCATTGCTAAATTTATAAAAACATCACTGTCTTAATTTAGACATACAGATTTATAAGATGTGATCAAAATTTCCAGGGCCGATTTGTTTTTCTGGAAAATTTGAAATTCGAATAAATTTTATAATCTTTGCAGTGCTTAAGCGTATGTAAGCTTTTATGAAGATTTACGTATCCATAAATAGCTGTATAATATTATTTCAACTATTTTTTTTGTACAGAAGAAAATTTTGCGTCCATGATTTGTGTTACCAAGGAAAGTAAGTGATTTCTAGGGGCAACAAATTTGTTATAAATTCATTGCCAAAATATACAAAGCTAAAAAAAAAAAAGAAAAGAAACTCCCAACTTTGTCAAGGTATTGGAAATTTATCTGTTATGGTTATGAACTTTTGACTGCAAAAACGTTTCACAGAGAATCAAATAATCCGGTCAAATGTTTCTGCTAAGGTTTTGTTTCTATTTTTGTGGTACTCATTTTGAATTCAATTTCATTCTTTTTTTTCATTTTGAATTTTATTTTAATTCTTTAAGATACTTCTGAAAAAAAAACTGCAAAGAAATTGGCATAAAATATTGGAAAAACAATAATACATATATCAAGCTAATGTATCTCCAAATACTGTTATTACAGATCAGAAATTATTTGTTCATAATAAACTGATTGATAGAAAATTTTACTTACGTTGCAATTAGAAGCTACACAAGGGTTATTAACCTCGTAATTTTGAACCTCGTACAAGTGACGAGGACAACATATGAATTGACTACTACTTCTTTAAACTTCCCCACATGCCAATGGGAGAACTTGGGACCTCTTTGAGATTTAAAGTGTATTGGCCCCGCTCCAAGGCTAGTCTTCAGCTTCACCTAGGCTAGAGCACACGACTCGATGAAACAACAACGGTTATGTATTTCATTTGCATTGTCACATTTGAATCCAGTCAGTCATTTCAGAATTGAAAAGACATTTAAAAAGACAAGCATTTCAAACAGAATAAATAAATTAATATATCATTAACTGTAACGAGAAAGTTCGACAATTGGGAGAAAATATTTCAACAATGAATCCAATCAGACAGATTGTTCCGGGTTTATGAAATTAAATTATCGCAATTGAGAACGTTGTACAGGGGGCATTGTTTGTTTCATAATTACTTGAAATTTGGACAACTGGTCATGCGCTGGAGATTTTATTAGACAAGTAAAAACAGTATAAAAATTTACAACCAGATGGCACTGTAACTGCAAAGCTTTTAAATATCATGTGTTCCCCCTTATACTTCCAAAGACCTCAGAAGAGAACAATACGTCCACATTAATGCATGAACATGCAGAAAAATGCTAGTTTTCAATGCGTTCTCAAGGTCACGGAACGTTTTCTATGGACCTAACTCTTTCAGAATCCCCGTAACTAGAAGTCACAGGCAATGAGATTAGGAAGCCAAGCGTTTGGAAAACAGGTGTTACAGCAAACTTCCATCTACGCACGTGTGATCAGTGTTGTTGGAAAATATTAGAATTAATGCACATCTACAGCGTCCCGCTTGTGGAGCACATTTGCTTGAAATTGAAAACTGTTTGTCGGGAGAACCGCATGACACATGTTAAAAAAACTGTGCCACATCTCTGTTACCTTACTCTTTTTTTAATCTGAAATCTGTGATTCTAAAGTTCAAATTAATTACAAGCACAGATGAATTAATTAAAATTGTCAAACAAATACAATTCAATAATGCAGTCAATTACTTACCAATGGCTTATTTGTTGTTTCTCTAAAAAGGTAAATGCTCGCAACTCGTTCCCTATCCCTCCACGCGGGATTGATTACTTCTATAAAATATCAAAGATTTCTCTTACTGGAATTCGATGCAAGTAAATTTTGATTAGGTAGCATCGTGGCCCAGTCCGTATAGAACACTCAGACACACAAGGCAACAAACACCTTTTCACTTTTTCTGTTTTTCAACAAATCCGATCTTTCCATTACCAAAACCTCTTGTGTTATTGTGGTATTTCAATATGTTCCAAAATTCAGTTCTCTACCACTGTAATTCGACTTGATGTAATCAGTACTACTTATATTCTCTTAATTTGCGCAACCCTGTTTTATTCCGTTGGAAATAAGCTAAAGAATGAAATATAAAGGCAGAAGGAAACCCAAGATGTTAGTTAAGGGAAGCTTCGCGAATAGCACATGTTTCAGAGTATATGTACAAAATTCTCTGGTAGTACCACCTAACTGTGCATTTTGTTCTTTTTTTTATTTTTGACAAATTTCGAGAGCAGGATTTGAAGTGACTGTTGTCCACATTTCATGGCTATATGATTCATATAACGCCCTATGGAAATCTATGAGTTGAGAAACTTGGATCTCGACAACCTCGTAGTTCAAAGAAGAGAAAAATTAAAAATACTATAAATCTATATTAAAATTCAAATAATATTTCCTTCTTGTAATAAATTTCAATAATATTCATTTTGATCATCTCATGTTAAAATGTATGGATCTGACAATATTCTGACATTTTGTTACATAACATTTGTAGCATCATTATTTTGAATTAAATTTACTCTGACTTGATTGAATTTTTTTAAACATTTAATCATTATTTAAAAGATTTTGAATTGAGTCTGCTTTTTTCTGACAGAAATATAGGCCTTTCATTTGTATCTAATTTATTCAAATTTTATACATTTAAATTTACATATTTGTAAAATTTATTTTTAAAAGCTTTGCTTTTATTTCTCAAATTAAAATCCTTTATGTTTCCGAGAATGCATGTATTTAATAAAACGATTATTTTTTTCATTCCCAAACTTGCAATTTAATTACAACAATATTATTAATATTATTATTCCACTCTTTTTCATGGATTGTACAGCAGAGATTCTCTAATTCACCATTATTTCTAGATTTCAATAAATTTTAATCAAATAATTTGATCGCCACCCAAAGGTCGCCTTTTTATAATTATCGTTAAATTACTCAATTAAATATAAGGATTAAAGTAAACGATGAATTGTCGAGAAATGGCCAGTATTAAAATGTTACGTTATTAAAATTAAAGAAAAATGATAAATTATTAATTTAAATATTATATATCAGCTACATGCAATTAACCTCCACAGACCCAAGGTCAACTTTAAGCCATAAGCTTTAGAATAATTTGTATCAATCGGCTCTAAATATATGAAAAAGTACTGAAAAAAATGTTAAAAAATTTACTTTAATTTTTATTTTTGAGAAATTAAGTGTCTCCTGGAGGAGACATTGGGACAAAACATAATGATAATTTAAAATGTTTCTTTAATCTTAACTTAATGAGCAATTTATAAAAATTAGCATAATGTAAAATTTGAATCACAAAATATTCCTGTCCGAACTGTTTGCAGAAGAATCCTCATTTCCAAAATTTATCATTCGTTTTTCCTTCTTTCTCTTTATCTTATACTATTAAAAATTTTCTCAATTTTAAGTTATTTCTTTTTGAAAACTCGTGATTTTCAAGAAATGTTGTCTGTGAGTACGGAAGTTATGTTTTTTTCTGCCCAATACATTCGAATTCTGGGAAATTTTAAATTAGACATAATTACAATGATCACTAATTACATTTCATTTCATTTTCACACAAGTAATAAAAAAAATATGAACACTTAGAGATGCGCAAGCGCAAAATTTTCTTTCACTCGGAAAACACCGTCTTCATTTTTACCATAAATAAGCTCTGAACCCAAAAAGTTCACTTAAAAACATTGTTTTCAGAACTACCATTTATTATCAAGAAAATTAACTAATTCCAGGTAACAATGTCGCCTTTTATTTAAATTGTCGGCATTTTTTGAAAGTGTTGTTTAGTGTCTCCTACAGACGACGCTAGGACTGAGGAGGTTAAAATTAAGGCAAACGATAAATTGCTAAATTGAATATTATATCAGCTACATGTAATTAAAATCAAAGCAAACGATAAATTATTAAATTTAATATATTTAAACTAAATGTAATTCAAATTAAACAAATGATCAGAAGTTGAAAAGTGATCTGGTACGCCAAAAGTGATCCCCCAAGAAGAATATCTCTTTGGGTGGCTGTGGCTAATAATTGTAAATCAATATAAAAATCATTTGCTCCCAAAATATTTCAAGAAGGAAGCCAAACTAAAAAGACGTAGTTTGGTATGCTTGAAGGGGGGAAAAAAGCATGCTGCCTCACTGTTTAAAATTCTGAATAATGCTATTTATATTTTCAATCATATCTTGATTCCAGTATACATGTGATTTAAGGTAATAAATGAAGTGAACAAGTAAATAAAATGCATAATTTTTATATTTGTTTCTCTTCAATCCAATACAAAAATTGGGAGAAATTTATTTCATCATATTTATGAAAATTAAGTTCGTTACTGGTGAAAGTAGAAATAAAATTATATGCAAAATCAAGATAAATTTTTGAAAAGTTTTCAGATACGATATTTATAGGTCATAAAAAACAAAATCCCTTTGAGTGGCTAAGAACTTATATTGCATAATCCGTATTTGAAAATAGCAAAAAGGTTAGAGTGAACTCACTTGAATACATCTAATGCGATTTAGTAGTATTGTATAAGAACAGGTATATATTTATATAAAACCTGATTCAAAGAATACTTTTGAAGTTCCGATACTAATTTAGTATTTTCGTTTCCGTTTCTGCAGTATTTGTTCTTCTTTTCAATTGGTTGTAATATAACTATGCCGTAATAAACAAGAAAAAAACAGTTCTGCAAAAAATTATACACAAATATAAGATTTAAATTTTCTGACATTAAATAATATAAGCGTGCGTCTTTATTCCAGAAATAAGCTTAGCAACGTTATAGGATGCCTTAGATTTAAACTTTTTATAAGATTTAAAACTCTTTAATCCTACGGATGAAATTTGCAGTCGAAAACTGTGAAAAGAGACAACAAATTTCATAATGAAAACTTTTAAAGCAATTCTTTTACAAGCTATTGGATAAGAAATATTTTATTTAAATTATGTTCTTTGAAAGTCTGTAAACTATTAAAGTATATCACTTAGTTGGCTTAAAATTATTTTTCTATGAAATATAAAACAAAATATTTAAAAGAAAATAATTAATAGGTAACTAAAATTGTTGGTAAAGATTACGGCGAAGATTTGTAACATGGGCTATTCATAAAATTTCCCTAAACTAATATCTGGGCTTCTCTCTGACTTCACAATTAGTTTTTCAGCCTCTTTCCAATCAAATAAAACGCATTTATGCAAATTAAGTAAACTTTAGAAGTAGAATGAATAGATTTATCAAGTCACATGAAAGTGATAGAGAATTAAATTGAGAGAGATAAGATTGCGGTAATAGGAAGAGAGCAAGTTTAAGAGAGCGGGAGTTTTCTTCCATGTCTACGTGATTTGTGTGTTGAGACTAGAATACCTAACGCTGTCTGGTTGATTGACTATTTGGAGGATTTATTCATATTTGATTCCGTTAAACGTATTCTTAGCAGTGTTAGAGATGTTTTTAGTACTTGCGGGACTTGGAATTTTTCGTGTAGTGGTTGCGAGCATTTCATTTATTAAAGCATAAAACAACTTATTGGAAACATAATTGACTATTTTATTGTAATCCTTTTTCAAATATGATACAAGATATGACAAAAATCAATGGGAAGAGAAGTTTTTAAGAAAAATAATTTTATTTTAATAGTAAATATTATTTGATTATGAAATTGAAAGTTTAATAACAAATAATTATATAAGAATACAGCTGGTGACTGAGTGCTATTACCTTTAGGCGATTCTTTTAAAAAAATATATAAATATTTTGCGAGCGAAAAATATGTGCAAATTAAAAACTATGAAAAATATAAGAATATTATTCAAAATAAAGGAACGCTTTAAAATCAATAAGAAAATTATTCTCATGAAACAAACAAGTCAATGATAGATTGTTTATTAGCATCGCACATAGAAGGAACGGGGGTCACTTGATCCTATTGGTAATAGACTGCGTAATTTTAAAGTATCAAGTGACGAAGACGACGATCTGTCTGGTATCCCAATCTAACTTTCTCAACTTCCTAATTGAAGAATTGAAAAGTTTAGAAGAATTGAAAATTTACGTACTCCAGGTTCGTTACACGATGAATCTAATTGATAGCTCAAAAACCGAACTGTGAGGAAGAATAAGTTCGTCACTTTGGTCATTTGGCTACCACAGACACGTGAAAGGATAAAAGCTGAAAATCATTTCAAAGTATTTGAAGCGTAAGTGTTTAGTTTTTCTAATTATGCATTTTTTTATACTCTCGTGAAGAAAACAAATTTTTCATAAAAATGTCTTCTAATAAGATACATTCCAACAAAGTTCCATCAAACAATACAAAACAAATTAATCGAAATAAATAAAAACGAAAAAATAAAATGAATCTCTACAAATTGAATGATAAAATTCATTTTCCCGTTAAATATTAAGAATACTTCTACATTTCTGACGTAAATTGATTTGAAAAGAGACTCATTTAATAATCGAAACGAATGAACGCGAAGTACAATCCGAAAGAAATAAAAGAATATTTTAGACAGATTTTTTCCCCTATCGAAATCAGCTAAAGAACATGTAGCATACAAATCTTCGCTCAGGTTTTGTTATTTGTTGACATCTTTTATTGTTCCCTTGAAAGAATTTCTGTGTATCCAAACTTAAAAAAAGAAAATAACCTGGCAATTTTAATGAAATGATTTAAAAAGAATATCAAAATAGCATTTTATGAAAAAAATAATAAACTTACTTTTGTAATTCACATTGACATACCTGGATCGCATGTCTTTTCAAATGTAGAAAGAGAAGACATAATAAAAAGATAAAACTTCCATAACAACAAGAAAAACTTGAAATTCGATAAGGAAAATAAATGAAATTGGTTGCTTTTAATGAGAGAAAAGTCGACTTATTTTCTACATTCCAATAAAAAGAAATTTTGAGTTATGTCGGATGACATATTAAGGTTTCCTGAAGCAGGAAATGAAATATAGGAATCCAAATAATAGCTAGTGTGTTGAATGGAATAGATAAAAATTCTAGCTTTGAGCATTTGATTTGTATTTGCGAACGCAAATTATTTGTGTTCTTTTTTTTTTTCAGATCATAAAACATATAGCTTTAAAATACTAAGTGTATTAAATGCTTTTCTATCATTGATTTGATCTAAATCTTCAAGTGGTGTATATATATTTAGTATCCTGTTGATGAAGAAGAAAATGAAGATATTCTAATTTTTTTTTTTTAATTTTAAGAAGTGTAATGATTTTACTTGATGTATTTTCTTACATTTTATGGATAAATGTTATATCTCAAAAGAGTAGTGATTAATATTTGCTTATGAACTTAATATTTGAGATGTGCATATTTTTCTGTGGATCTCATATTTTCATAATCCGTGACATGGTTATTCTGCACACAAGTTTGATTCAAAAAGTACCCGTGTTAAAAATAGCAAATGATAATGAGGTAAGTCATTATTGTATTTTTCTTTGATCGTTTTCCCTTTTTGTAAGAAGTGTGATTATATAGCCCTTCAAGTCTCCTCTCCCCCCCCAGATATTGTTCCTAAAATTTTTCAGCCGATAAGACAGTCTTTGCTTTCTATGGAGAAGATTTAATGGAATGAACTCATTGTTATGCTTTCTGTTTAATTTACAATGCATTATGATGAATTCAGGTCTATTACATGGAGGCAACTGGACGTGGTAATAATCAAAACTAGCATATGAAGAGGAGTTAAATTTTTCCTGGTGACGTTTAACGGAAGGAAGATACAATGTTAACACCAATTTGTCTCAATTAAGCCATTGTTGATCAAAAATATGTATTTTTGAACCACCATCATATATTCTAACGCAATATTAGTTTATATTTTATCTCAGAGAAGATTAATCTGTCCCAAAGAAAATATGCAATGAAACTATTAACTGTTATATACATATTTATATGTATATACATTAATATTGTCATAATCCTTATACAATAGTTAAAACTTAAATGAGTAACGTTAATTCGAAGTATTAACCAGTGTACACTCCAACTTGTATGTAATTTACTCCGTGTAGTTTGAGCTACCATTATCGTCACTGATTAGAATGCATAGAGTTTCCTCTTGTCACAAGAATAATTGGGAAGTAAATTTCACTTTCTGTTAGGGAAACCAGAGATTATAATGCATAAGTCAAACAGTTCGATTTACATCTAACTACATAGTACACTGGTATTTCGAAGGAAAGATGCAGTCATTGAAAGTAGTGTTTCGTAAATACATTTGTAAGACTAAAAATATATCTTAACAATTAAAAAATAAAAAACAACATTTGGCAAGGACTTCAATAACTGTAGTATATGTTTTGTTTTCACAAATGCAACCACAATATTTTTAAAGAGCCAATACATTTGACATTTTAAGAGGCATAACACCCTTTTATAGATTAAAAAAAACTTTAGGAGATTGACTTACACGTATTTTTTGAGAATAATCAACTATAGTTCGGTATATAGGGATAGGTTCTATGTTATACTTTTGGATTAAAGGTTATTTACCTGTTCTAGTTCATTTTTAAGGAACTTTTCTGATTTACTTCTTCCTTAGATTCCTCGAACAGACCCTCAAAGTTATTCACGTGAATGATTTGAACACAAT